>JAQZBX010034592.1:5652-25042 GCA_029593785.1 Cabassous unicinctus | reverse complement strand
GGGGGGGGTGATGTGTGGGAACCCTGTATGATGTTATGTATGTTTGTTTTGTAAGTTTACGATGTTTGCTGAACACTTATAGTTTATGTATGTTCATGTATGAATGATATACTTCAATAAATTGTTAAAAAAAAAAAAAGAAAAGAAAAGAGGAATCCTTGAAAACAGATGCTTAGATGGGGCAGGCATCAAAGAATGGTCAGCTAGCAGCCAATTAAGTAACTCATTTCATTTTTCTTGAAAAACACAAAGCCACAAATATCGTGAGGAATGTTGGATTTATTTAAAATATATCAGTGTTAGGCTTACCTTTTGACTCAATAAAATGAAATTCCACCTGACAGATTTATTGCAAAACAGCATGATGGACATCATCCATTTTAAATGTATAATAAGTCATCGAGAAAAGAGATAAAACTTATAACATTGCATTATGCAACACTCGCTGAAAAAAAAATGCTAGCATTTGTTCTGGTCAAAAGGCTCCGAATAAATCAGTGTGACAGGGTGGATCCGGTAGAGTGGAACATCTCTACTCTGGCCATGTGAAGGTTTGCACATGGGGCGGGCCATTTGCCAGGCAAGAAAGGAAACCAGAGAGGAGAGAAGCCTGATGAATAATTTAAATCCTTGCTCACCCTGCCCTCACCCAACTCAAAAGTTTTTTTATTTCCTTTCTGATATGCCTATTACATTGGAGTGGCCTTTTTATTTATTTCTAGTGATTTTCCAGAGAAGACAATTTGGAAGACTAGATTAGATTATTATTATAAAGGAAAAAAATTCTTTTTACTTTTGAGACAGTTTGAAAGTTATTTAATGAGTCCTAGCCTAGGAAATCTGCATTTTAGGCAAGAAAAAGAAAAAGAAAGATTCATAATGTTCAAGAATTGTTCTACTCGCGTGCTCTCCTTCCATTACTGACTGTCCAGTGAAGAAACTATAGCATTCAGCCTTGGCACATTGATATTCCACACCCCAAAGTCTGTTTTCCTAATCACAGTATATGTGTTTTTGTTTTTAGTCATTTTCCTGAGTAAGGATACAATCTAAGCAAGAAATCTCACTCCTTTTGCAAAGAACTTTGTAAACGGAACTGTGGCCTGCAAATCTATGAGAATTAATATGGGAGGAGAATTTTATTGTCCCAATAATCTGTTTGGAATGCTAACCTGGAACAAAACTCTTAAACACCTGAGATGTAGCAATAATGGTCACAATTCTCAGCAGTATGCATTCTGCAAGGTTAGTGTTGACAAAAGCTCAGTTTGGTGAACTTATTAATGCTCCTTTGTCGAGACTTGCTAGACATGGAGTCAGAGTGCAGCAAATTATATTCTAGAAAATAGCAGTGTGAGTGCTAACTGCCAAACTGAGAAGGCAGATAGGGCTTGGTCAACACCTAAGACCTTCATTAGCTCACTGCTTTCTACACTACCACTAATAAGACTTCATGTCCATGTCCAGAAAGAGTGTTATCTAAAAGACCACTGGCTATTGTCTCCAAAAACCTTATGAGGACATAAAAAGAGTTGTTTAAGTGAAAGAAATATGCCCTCTACTAGGTCATATCGTGTGCTTTTGCTGCATGTCTACAAAAATAAAAACTTCCCAAAAAGAAATGTATGAGATTCTGCTTTTCTTAAAGCCTGGTTCTGGTTTTTAAGCTCTGTATTAAATCTACTCATATTTTAATGCTTCAAGTATTATATTTATATTTTTTAAAAACATCTATTCCTCCTTTGCAAGAGGAGTATTTTTCTTTTTAATGTCCAATGTTTAAACAAAAACAGCTCTCTAGACAGAGTTTCTATGATGGACTGGATAAAGAAAAATAAAACATAGTCTACCTTTTATTTTCCTGTTGACTGATCCTTGACAGAAAAATCGGCTACTCTATTGGCTTCCCAGTAGTTCTCTGCATAGCCTCAGCTCCCTACAGCTCTTAAGTTAAATTCCTACCCTTGGAGTGGGATGATGTAAAAAGCCAGTCGAGGTTAGCCTTGGGTCCCAAAGTATATGGTAATAGAACCAGAAAAAAAAAAAAAAAAGATCCAGATCCGAGTGAAAAGCATGGTAGCTAATGACTACTGAAGACACACCTAGGGATGGAAATTTGTTTGTATGCTCATAGTTACACAGAGTACAGGGTTTTTAAGGTGAATATTTTCCATGCTCCAAAATCTTTTTACTTTTTCTCATGTCAACATCAACTTTTCTTGAGCAGGATTAAATTACATTAATACCAACACTTCAAAGTAATCTTGTTAATCAATTCATTCATTCAACAAATATTTATGGCGTGCCTCCCGTGTGCCAAGCACTGCTTAGGATACATCAGTGAACAAAGATGCCTGCTCCTGACGGACTTAGCTTCTGGTGGATTGGATGGAAGGACAGACAATAAAAAATAAACAGAACAGGACAAGTAATTAATCATATAGAATATTCTGGGTACTTCTAGGTCTTGTGAGACCTGAAGCTTATAAAACTTGGTAGACCTTCTTTAAGAAAAAGAATGCAAAATTACAAATGCAAAACTGGGTATGAAATCTTATCTTAGAATGAGAAAAGAAATCATAACCTTTTACATATATTTTAAAACCTCACACATACTAAAAGCATTACAAAATCCATAAAAACCACAAAATGTTTTCAGTAACTCTAACACATTTTTTTTGCTGCATTGTCTTTGATCACCTCTTCATATGATAATTTTATAACAGTTCTATAATTAGAATAGAAAGATCATTTGGTATTCCTTCTAACATGGTTAACCAAAAACTTTTTTTATTACTGATAGAAGAGTTTCTATCAGTTTCACAACTTTATTGGTCATGTCATATAATTTTTTAGTATTGATGTCAAATTTGAGGGAACCTAGTATTTTAAAGTATTTTCTTTAAAATACTAGCTGTAAAATGTGGAGGAACTTTCCACAGATTAGCTGGCTCTGTTAATTTCACATCATGTTTCTCCTCCACCACCCACCTTCTTTTGGTGTGGACACTCTAGCACAGGGATTCTTAACAAGGGGTCCATGAGCTTGAATTGAAATTCAAATAAAAACATTATTCTTGTGGGGACATGTTGATGTATATTAAATAATACAAAATATAGTGTGGACTTAGTAAGGGGTCCCTGATTTTCACTTGACTGGCAAAGGGTTCCGTGGAACAAAAAAGGTGAAGAATCCCTGCTTAGCACATATTCAGAAAGCAATATACTCTATAGCCAGCAGGTGGTAGGGGCCTTCCTAGAAGTTCTTCCCATACCGTACTGGCAACCTAAATATTTCCCCAATTTCCCTTAGCCTGACCTCAAAAATGCCTACAGCCACTTCAACATCACCAGAAACAAGAAAAGTCATGACAGAGAGGAAGTTGGAGTAAAAAGAGACATACGGTCTTAACCAATTATAATTAAAATATGTTACGTTTGCAAATTTTACTAAAACATGTGCCATGTGAACACAGTACTGGGGCTCCTCTCAGGGCTTTGGAAGGGGCGTAAGCAAGGGAGGGGCCCTGCAGCATAAGCTTCATTGGCTTCATACTAAATGCACCTTTGAGTGGGATTAGAAAGTGGTAAGTGCTATGTAAAGAAGGAAAAGTAGAGCAGAGCAGAGGATATAGGGTCTGGGATCAGGGAATGGGTTGGGCATGGTGGTTGCCATATTCAATAGGGTGGTCAGAATAGGCCTCATAGAAAGGAAACATTTGAGCAAAAACTTAAAGAAGGTAAGAGTTAGCCAAGCAGATATCTTGCAAGAGTGCTTGCAGAGGGAGACTCTACAGAAAAAAAATATATATATAGCAGGAATGTGCCTGGTATATTTCAGGAACTTCAAGGAGGCTAGTGTGACTGCAGTAGAGTGATGAGGAGGGACAGTAAGTAAGTATGAAATCAGAGGATCAAGGGGTGGGACTCTTAAACGGGGAACTACTGGTAGGTGACAGGGTTTCACTTACATTTTTTAAAGGAGCATAATAGCTGCTGGGTTGAGAGTAGACTATAGAGGGCAAGAGTAAAAGATCAGTTATGATCTGATTGCCATAAACCAAAGGGTGGGTGGTGATGGTGGCTCAAATCAAAGTATTAACAATGGACATAGTGAAAAATAGTGAGAAATGGCCAGTTCACTCATTCCAGAGTGATTTTATTTGCCTATTTGTTCATTAGCAGGGCTCAAAAATAAAATTTGTAAAATAAAATATTTCTGAAACATGATTTCTACATCTATGGATGTAAATAAATCAAACTAAATATAACTGTTTATGTGCAGTTTTAGTGAAGGCATAAAAATGTCAACAGAGCATTAAAAGAATCTTATTTATTATGAAGATTCTACAGAGATGGTGACCAAAACTTAAGCCACATGGGAAAGGATGACCTGAATGGGAGTCATGAGCTAATATAGTTCTTGGGCGGCCTTGACAGACAGCACTTGTGACATCTATTTAAGGACTCGTGTAAGGCCTAGTTCAGTGCCATTATGTAGACTTTAATGCTATAAGTCTAGTTAAGAACTAGCTGTGGGGAACAGCAGGTTCTCAAAGTCTCCATAACTGCTGGGCAGACCACCCAGGAAGCTCTTATGTGCGTGAGCAGAAGGTCAAACACCTAGGCTTCAAAAATGCCTCAGGATGCAATGCTGTCAAGAGGCAATAATAGAAAAATGACACCACAGTGTGTTGCCAAAAGTTGGGAGGCAGTACAAAAACAGGATTTACTAGTAGAGGCCCAAGTGAAGAAAATGAACATAAAATAGTCCCAAAAATTAACCAACATATTTCAGGTGAATAGGATTCATTATGTTGGAATAAGATGAATTTGCTTGTTGTCTTAGATTGGGGTCCCCGTGAAGCAGACTCTGAGACCAAGATTTGTCTACTGGAAGTTTACTGGGAATGTTCTCAGGAGTAATACCAGTAAGAGCAGCAGGATTAGACAGAGGGAGAAGGTGACCTGGGATGTGGTTGCAACAAAGGCTCCAGATGGTTCCTTGGGGAGCTGTGGAGCTGGGATGGTCCTTCGTAGTCATCCAGAATTGAGGTAAGGGAGCCTTGCCTTTTTAGCCCCACTAACAACCAAATGTTGGATTCAGGCTGCCACCAGGGTGGGGACTCAGTCTTCAGTGAAGCAGCTCCTTTCCACTGAGGACAATAGTCCTGAGGGATTCAGCTATGGCAGCTGGGAGATGGGTATTTTAGTCTTGAAGTGGGGATCCAGGCATTGTGGCACAGGGTCTGCTCTACAAGTACATGGTAATTCAGAGTGTAGGATGCACTGTCACAGACATAAACTCATTCAATATTCAAAGTAACTGGATTTTACAGATGAGGCTCAGAAAGGTTAAGTGACCTGCTCAAGGCAGATCTACTCTTAAGAGGCCAGGAAATCTTTAGACCTCAAGTCTTTTGATGTTTTTAATTACAGATATTATATCTATTATTAGAAACTCTAACAACATGAAACTTAATATGAAAAAATTTTAAGGCATAGAAAAGTATTTTATAGTAGAAGGTAGAAGTTTTTACCAATGCCAAAGAACATGAAAATGAAAATGAAATAGTTTTCTAATGTGAGTAGCTAATTAGCCATGAAAAACTTTTGATCCAATCAGAATTCAAAGTCACCTTTGGAGACTGAAAATGAACTCTCACTGAATTAAAATTATGTATGCATGAAATCAAATAAAGGTATTGTTACTTTTTCCATTTTTATAAATTTGCAAGATAGGTTTTAGAATATCCACACTTTCTATATTTTCCCAAAGGCATAATATATTATTAATCAAACAGTAAACATGTCTAACCTTAATATTTGGTTATGATGATAATCCCAAAGCAAATATTAAAATTATATCAGTCAGGCAATGAAAATTGAACAATGACTTAATGTTTATACTACATATAAGAAAAGGTGTCTTAATGCCTAACGCAGTTGTGTTTAAACAGTACTTAACAGGTAAAGAGACCTGTTTTGCCCCTGGAAATGAAAATGCACTTAAGTGAAAATAAATGATATAACTGTTGAACTTCATCAGTCTAAATGGTATCTGGACCAAAATCCAAATATTTTTTTAAAGCTCCAAAAAAGGTACACTTAAAAAATAGTTTTAAGGGACATTTAAAATTTTATCTGTAAGTTATAGCAGAGCCCACCCTTTAGAAGTATACAAAGGGGGTGGCTGCCTATAGGGTAGGATTTTATGGATGAAAGGAAAGACTCTAATCCCAAAATATCTCTCCCTCAATTTGCTAACACTTGACATTCCAGTTAGAGATTAACTCCTCTATCCTAACTAAAATACTGCAGCTCTGTCAAAGGAAATGATGAAGAAATAGCCTTATTGGTTATTGATCCTTTAAGGCTGAGATTTTCAATCCAGACTCCTTGTAATCCCTGCTAGGGATGGGGGGAACAGTAGTCCCAAATGGCAAATCACCCCTCATGATTGGGAGTGTGGGGATATCCCCATCCTGATAGATCCTACTTTTATCTATTTTACATAGTAGATTTCAAGAAAGGACTCTGATCTAAGAAAAAAAATTTATTTTTGAAAACTACTATCTTAGCTTGAAAGAAAGTGTGGCAAGTCTTTTTTCTAAGAGCAAATGTTGAAGAAAGGATGGCTAGTGAAAGCCTGGGGAATCCGGGAGCCTAGGGAACCAGGGAGGCTGAGTTGGGGGGTGGGGGTGGGATTAGGGGAAAGCATCACCTCAAAAAACAGGCCGAGATGCTGAGGGTAGAGAGACCTAGAAGATGGACCTCACGGGCTTCACCGTTTCCTTGGGAGTAGGGCTGCATGCTTTTCCTTTAAACATTTAAAGGCACATTTCAACATTTTGTTACAGTATTAAAAAAAAAAAAAAGCACACATATACCCCTTTTTCTGTGTCTCCTGATGAAGTAACATTTCTAATACAAAGTGCATGACTCTGAAAAAATATTCTCTTTGTAAACAATTACAGCTCTCACTAAGTTCAATACCTGAAAATGTTTAAAATTATCTCAAAGACATTGGCAAGGTAAATTTGCTTGCCTGTCAAGTACTATAATAAGTAATTTCAATAAGCCCTTTATAAATGAGAATATTTCAAGGAGAAATGGGACAAGGATTTCACTTTGTCTAAAATTATATTTAATAAGGATTAAAATATCAGGTATGTGGGCCCTGTCAGTAGCTGAGTATAATGTCATGTACTACATACCAGGGTTAAAGGTTTTTAGAGGCTTCTGGGCTCAACATATTTCCTCTCATAGAAATTAAAGGCTTTTTTGATGAGAAAAACAAAGTTACATCCCCCCAAATTCTATTTTACTAGAGAAGATAGAATTAAATATAAAACCAATCATCAGGCTTCCCCAAATTACTAGCCTCAGAGATCATATTCTCACCTTTAGATAGAGTATATCTCCTTAATGTTATTGATTTTCTTTTGTTTATCTCAAATATTCATTCAAAAGGAATTTCCCCCTAAAATGAATGGGTACTCTGAGTAACTAACACCTATACAAAAAGCTTACTATCTACAGTAACACATTTTTATTTTTAGGAAATAGTCCATTTTTTACCATAAAATATTATTGAAGCTGTATATATAATCTTAAGTAGATATAAATGCATCACTTCTTTTGCACTTACTAGTAAATGTGTATTTGTTTATGTTCAAATGATGAATTTATGCTTTAATATATTCATGATGAGCCAGGCTAACATAGATGTCAGTGTGTTATCCAGGGGACCAGAACATATGTAGGAAGGGAATCTCAGCAACTTGAGCATATCAAACACTCTGTGAAAAAACTAATTGAGAGGTAAAAACAAATTAACTGCTATGGAGAAGGACAATCTCCCTGTGAGAGAGTGCGTGCCTTCAATAGTAAGGTTCAGTGGTTGCATTTAGTCCGCGTAGCTGCTGGGACAGTCATAAAGCTCTGGCCCATGGACTTTCCCTGCTGACTGCCCACCTGGCAATTCTCTGGGCACCTTCAAAGATGTCAGGTATGCACAGAGAAAGCCTGTCTCATTACAACAGGCACTGCATGGGAGCTAATGCCCAGACCAATTGCCCTTCCCTGGTTTTGATACAGACACAGTTTTTCTCTTCAGCAGGTCTAGCAAGGAGAGATTGGATCTTCTTGCACACAGAGATTTATACCTGGCTGCAGATGCCTGTCAGGAAATAGGCTAGCGTGTATACAAGGGATTTCTTTTTCACAGCCAACAAAATAAATAAGGTAAGATGGGAAAGAGCACTGCAAAGAAGAATAAGTGAGAAGATCCAGAGCCTGCTTCTCATTTGCTATCCAATGAGACGTTGGGAGGTATTGACAGGGTCTCAATTTCTTTAGCTTTAAAATGGATAGTCCAACACTTGTCTATTATGGTAAAATCTAGATCTGAAAATTGATTGAATATCTCCATCACATTTTGCCCAATGTTTAATGAATGTTTTTAAAATCCAAAAATACCTTGAATATTCCAACTGTAATCACAATTCCTTTTAAAATGAATGTCAAGTTGGCACGATTTACTACTTGTATATAGGGCATATCCCAAATTTGTTTTGCCACTGTTGACTCAGATAGGTTAGGTGAAATAACAGAGGAGCTCAGAGGTAAATACTACCTGAGAAAAGAGGATAAATGGAGAGGCAAGGATCAAGGAATAATACATAGTGGAAATAAGGGCATAATATGTACACAAAACAGTGAAGAGGCCATCCAAAAATATTCTTGTCTCAATTTTATGGATAACTGCTCTCAGTTATCTGCTTCCATTCATTTAATTGCCCCAGTGATTCCTAAATATTTAAATAAACTTTCTGTTAATACAGATGCATGGTTAGAGAACTTTAAAAGTTATTTAAATGACCACAAAACAGTATGCAAATCTCAAATAGTTTTGTGGTGCTCTTGTGCCATTGACACAGCATATTCAGGTACCCAAAGCATAGGAAAGGCCAGAGGGTATTATGGGTAAAAGTTAGCATCTTTTCTGTTATCAACCAATTTGCCCAAATATAAACAGGCCTGTAAACTAATGTGATTAAATTGTAGTAAAAAGCTGGGAAGACCTACACATTAGTTTTATTGTCAACAAAAAGTGTCATGTTGCTCTAATTTTATGAAATTAATCATGGGCTTGGGCCAAGATGATGTCCTAGGCTTCTCTGCATCTTCACACAGTACCTAGCAATGTCTTTTGCATGATATGCATTTGATAATGGGTGGATTTACTGATTTACTCACTTTAAAAATATCCTTTCGTTTTGTCATTAGGAATCTAAAAACTTAGCTGCATACTACTCAGAGGATGAACTAGTTTCTGGACAAAGGCACACCTTAAAATAGAAATCTCTGAATCATCCCTTTAACAAAGCTTACATTTTTTTATCCTATAAGGGAGCACTATAATCAACAAATATGAACATAGAAAGGCTAAAACAAATCTCCAAATCACAGCCTTCTGGATTTTGTTTTTATCCAAGTTATCAAATTCTACCGTATCTCCCTAGCTCAAATCCAGAGTGCATTTATGTGAGTTAATGAAGCTTAAGCTTAGGCCCCTTACTTACTCCAGTCACTGGGCTGCTGGGAACCATAGAGTGTTCTGGGTGAGGTGAGGAAACCAGACAGCCATCAGGAAGTATTTCTATGTAAGCATTTCTGATAAACTGCCTAAAAAGGATCTCAGAAGAAAGAAACTGAATTTCCAAGACTCTATTAATTTGTTGTGATTGACTTTCTCATCCTAAATAAATATCCATTTTCAGACCTAATTGGGGTGGCCACCTGATCGTACAAGCTCTAAGCCCCAGAGAACCTGGATCTGCTTCCGATCCCAGCAAGTGGAAGACAACCCTCAGAATTTCATTGACCAGTTGTGGATGAAAAGCACTAATTCCAGTGAAAGGACGCCCCTGTCCCCATCTTCTGCTCTGTTCCCCCTGCTTTCTCCCTCTTACTGACACATTACACACTCTTGCTCATCAATTTTCTGTCACAATCACCCACCTTCCGACTAGTTTTTCCACCCACCAGCCCCTACAGATTTGCTCATACCCTTTCGTATCAATCCTTTCATTCAGGCATCTCCCTGCTCTCCCAGGGAAACGCCAACATTTCTGACAGGATCTCCATGGGGATGAAGAGGAGGAGGGGTTGCAGGGACAGAACAGGGCTGGAAAGGCAGGAGTCACTGAGCCATAGCTAAAGCAGATGTTCTCATAGTGGCTGGAGGGGGTGGGGGGTGACAGGGGATATGGATAAAGGGAAGGTTTGGAATAGGAAGAAGTTGCTCCAAAAACTTGTTGCCTGAAGGGCTTTGTAAATTATGAAGCAGGTTTGAGTTATGACCATTAAAGGTAAACATGATAATTAATAAATAAAAAACCATCCCATCATCCTAAAAAGGTGCTATGATGTGGATGGCATGAGAAAGTATCAGAATACAAAACAAAACAAAACACAGTCACACTGTGGTTGTGACTATATAGGACATGTGAATGCCTGTGGAAATTATGTGCACAGGGTGAGAATAGTAATCTAGGAACAATGTGATTATGGGTGATACAACATTTTCCTAAAATTCCTCTAACGCTGTTATTTCTTTTTTTCAATTTTTGTTTTTAAACAAGGAACTTACCCTCTGCAGAAATGGTCATCCACATTTAGACTGTTCTCAGTCCTTTATCTTGTATGTCCATTTAAACTTGGCACTGTATTATGCCATGTGATAGCAACAATGGGACTGAGGCAATATGAAGCACAGTGTCCTTTTAAGAGGTTACCTCCTAAAAGTTAAAACAGGAGTATAGCAAAGGACCTAACCAAAAGCTGGTAGTTTTTAATTGTCAATGAATGATGTAATGAGGATGAGAAGCTCAGCAGAGAGGTGAAGGCAAAATATACGATATGAGAAAGCACTCCAGGGGATTTTGAATCACACCCTGCCTCCGGTCTCTAGTTGAGAACCACTGCTCAAGTAGATGATGACGGCTATAATCTATTCTTTTGGTTTTTAGAATTGAGCAGTAGAATTACATATTTTACAGATTTATATACATCATCAAACAGAGAATATTAGAAAGATAATCACCTCATTCATTTTTCTTCTATCAGACATTTTTCTAAGATTAAAACAAATAAAAAGGGGAAAAAGTTTTATTATAGTTACAAATTAAAAATGTTTTTGTGTATTGATATATCGTCTAACAATCTGCAAATTGCCATAAGATGGGGGAAAGTTGTTGGTAACCAGAAAAGACAGGGCCGTTGCCCATAGCAAGTTATAGGCAGCTGAGTTAGAGATGGTTGTCTGACTGAAGGGCAGCTCATCCACAGGGAAACAGACAATTGCTATCAACTAATTCTAGAATCAGTGCAAGATGGTACACTTTGGCCTTTGTTCAATATCTCTTTGGTTGGAATTAGCAAGTTCTAATTAGCAAGGGAATAGAGAAAGCTCCCCAATTTGAAAAGATTTGTAATTCTGAATATTTAGGTTATACTTTGTGAACCAGTTTTGTCTCTACTGTCTGGCTATTTCAGACAGGCCTACTTTGGAAAGCTACAGATCTCAGTTTCTTTTCTATCAGTCCAGACATATGCAGGGAAGGGAGCAGGATGCAGACATGCATTACCATGGATAATACACAGTAATTTACTTACAGTATTTCATTTGATTTTATATGAGGAAATGGTACATGTCTATTTGCCTTTCATGACCAACTTCCCCTCAAGCCCAATTACTGGAAAAGGCAGCCCTATGTAGTGCATGACTCAGCCTCTCCCCATCCATTAGCCACAGCTAGTTGAATTAGTATTGGGCACTTGATTCAAGGCTAGGCCAATCAAAACAGATTTTCTCTTTAAATAATTTGATCCAGATGACACCAAGACTAGTCAGATAATTATGACCATTTAAAAATAAAGGTCCTACATATATATAAAGGAGTGAAAAGAGAAAGAAACAAGAAATGGAAAAGTCTCACAAGGAAGCAGAGATGAGAGATCATGGGACTTAAAGAGCAAGAGATACAACGGAGTAGTGACTTTCATGGGAGATACTGCTATATTACCTGGCTTTCATTTCTGTACAATTTTTCCTTCCCCTACCCCAAGATATTAAGCTGGGATAAAACTGGTAGCTCACTGCAGCCAACTGAGAGGGCAACAGTCACCTTCTTCCTTGTCAGCTATTTCAAGGGAAAAGGGAGGGGAGGTCTGGGTGCTTTTCTTCAATGAATTCAGCCAAGCAGAGCCCACTTTGAATCTCCGACATGGAGGTTCAATGCAGGAACACAGAAAAGGGAGCTGATTAGCACCATCTGCTGGCCAGTCTGGAAATTGCATGGACAAAAACTTCACCCTCTCTGTAGCCAAGCCCTGAGAGAAAATCTGTGCCCCACTAGTGAGTACCTGGACCTATTTTGAAATCTTAAGCTGGCCAATTTTAAAGACTAAGAATAAGTTGAACCAAATATCAAAGAAAAGCTGTGTGTGGGGGGAAACAATAGGCAAGAGAGAGAAATTAGTCAACAGAGAATATTCACCAACATATTCAGATGTCTAGACATCAGCAAAAAATTACAAGCCATACTAGGAAACAGGAAGAGAATGCCCAGACAAAAGAACAAGCCATACGCTGAAGAGATACAGGATTTAATACAATTAATCAGTGATAATCACACAACTTCACTTAATCACTTCAAAGAATTTTAAAAAATATATGACTAAAGAAATAAATGATATTAAGAAGACACTGGGTGAGCACAGAACAATTTGAAAGCCTGCAAAGAAAAATAACAGACCTTATAGGAATGAAAGACATGATGGATTAGATTAAAAATACATTGGAGGTACAGAAGAGCAGATTTGAATTGTTAAAGACAGAATTAGTGATTTTGAAGACAGACAATCTGAACTGGAAAATACAGGAGAACAGAAAGAGAAGAGAATGGAATAAATGGAACAGAGTCTCAGGGAAGTGAATGACAATGCGAAACACACAAACATTGGCATTGTTTTTGTCCCAGAAGGAGAAGAGAACGGAAAAGGGGCAGAAAAATGGAAGAAATTACAACATTGATGTGGAGGCAGTGGCCACTGGAGGCTCTGAGGGCAAGAGGAGGGAAAAACAGGTGTAATACAGGGGAATTTCTGGGACTTGGAATTCATCCTGAATGACACTGCAATGACAGATATAGGCCATATGTATCTTCCCATAATTTACAGAATTGTGTGGAAAAGAGTGTAAATTACAATGTAAACTATAATCCATACTCAGTGGCAATGCCCCAAAATGCATTTATCAATTGCAATGAATGTACCACACTAATGAAGGATGTTGTTTATGTGGGAAAATGTGGGAGGTATGGGGAGCAGGGCATATGGGAATCCCTATATTTTTTATGTAACATTTATGTAATCTAAGTATCTTTTTAAAAAAAGGGGGGGGGGTGTCAGAAAGAATATTTGAGGAAATAATGACCAAAAACTTCCCAACCCTTATGAAGGACATAAATATCAATATCCAAGGACAACACCCTGAAACACCTACTATTCAGACTGACAAATATCAGAGATAAAGAGAGGATTCTGAAAGCAGCAAGAGAAAAGCAAAGCATCACCTACAAGGGAAACTCAATAAGATTAAGCGCCAACTTCTCATCAGAAACCATGGAAGAGAGAAGAAAGTGGTATGATGTATTTAAGGTACTGAAAGAGAAAAATTGCCAGCCAAGAATTCTGTATTCAGCAAAGATGTCCTTCAAAAATGAGGGTGAGTTCAAAGTCTTCACAGACAAACAAAAACTGATAGAATATGTTACCAAAAGTCTAGATTTGCAAGAGATACTAAAGGGGTGCTGCAGCCTGAAAGGAAAAAACAAGGTTGAGAGATTTGGAGAAGAGTTTAGAAATGAAGATTATTAGGAAGGGTAAACTAAAGGATAAGAAGACAGACAATAGTACGATATGACAACAGAGAGCTGAAGGACAAAATGGATGAAGTAAGTAATGCTGATGGTAATGCTGATGGAAATGATGATGGACAACGCCCATCCCAAGGAACAGAGAGAGTCTGCAACTGCAAGCAAGATAGCCCAATCCATCTGCCCCATGGGATCTAAGCGCCCTCTCAATTAGAGGCAGAGTGGGCATCACCATCCCAGAATCCTCAGGATTGGGGAATGAACGATGGACTAGAGTAGACTTTGTCGGGAAAGGGTACTGTATTTTGTGGAATGCCATTTCTGCATCAATTGAGATGATCATGTTACTTCTTGCCTTTGATGTGTTAGTACGGTGTCTTGCAGTGATTGTTTTTCTTGTGTTCTGCCCTCCTTGCATACCTGGAATGGGACACACTTGTTTATGGTATATTAAAAAAAAAAAGGGACTCACTTCGGACATAAGGACACAACCAGGTTAATAGTGAAAGGCTGGAAAAAGGTATTCCATGCAAATAGTAACCAAAAAGAGCTGGAGTAGTCCAGATAAATGTAAAATAACATTATAATATATGAACAATAATTACTCGATGCAACTGGCAAATTGTTCCTGTGATCAATATTCTGTAATTTTTTTCATACAAAATAAACACTTGCTTTTAATTGAGGCAGGCTGGAGAAGAGACATATTTTTGGATACTTCATTTTTCTTTAACCCTTTCTTATTCATACTCTAATTAAAATAATCTATCTGGGTCAATAATGATTTAGTATGGCTACTTTTCAACAAGATGTTGAGTTTTTCTGCCTCATAAAATTATGAGTTGGCAAATTGTTATTTGCTGTAATTCATTCCAAATAGATGTGAAGAATTCCCAAATAGGAATTTGATTATCTAGAAAGAATTATGGCCTAAATGGAAATTAAATAACTAAACCAATAATTTATTTCATTTTTAGAGATTATTGTGTCCAATGGTTAGAGCTGTAATATAAAAATTAGAATTATGGTATAATTAATTGCTATTATATTTGAATTATTATTTACATTTATAAATGTTTGTTGTTATGCTATTTTTAAAAATTGATTATATTAAATCTAACCTGGCCTTGCACTCTCATTTAAAATTTGTAATTTCTTTCAATCTATTTTTCTATTTACTTTACAATTTTACAATAAAGGACTTTTTAACAGCTAAAAAAAAAAGCCATTGATAATACATTTTGTATAGCTCATATGGTATGTGAATAAATCTCAATAAAACTGCTTAATAAACAAATAAATAATTGTGCAGGAATAGCCAGAGAGAGCAGCTATGTACAGCAGGGGAAATAGAGAGATTGAAAGGTGAGGAATTTTTTTGTTTGTCTGGTTTTTGTTTATTATTATTATTATTATTGAAATAATGAAAATGCTTTAATAATGATTGAAGTGATGAACACACAACTATGTGATTATGTACACTTTGGATAAATTGTATGCTTTATTAATTTTATTGATAAAATTTATTTGTTTTTTTAAAAAAATTCAGACAACAGACATAGGCATTCCTGTATACTCATAAACACATTTCTTCACATTGCCTTTAACTTGGATATACTTCCTGCCCAATTTACATTCAGATTCTATTGTTCAAATGTTTGAAGTTAGCACTCATTGTCAGTTAGGTCCCAGATTACAACCTATTAAATGTGATGTATAGGCAGTTACCTAATCAGCAGAAAGAATTTAAACTAACTGTGAGTCTAATTAGGTGCCTTAGGACTGGCTGACTTCACTTATTATCACTATATAAGACTGGCCATCCAGCCACAGAAGTCTCTTTATTTCTTTACTTTCTAATTTTCCCTATGAAAATGAATCTAAATAAATTATTTAAATAATTATTTAATTATTTAAAATATTAAATAAAATAATGTGAAGTTGCTCATTTTGTAGATACTGTTCCAAGAAAATTCTCACTTTCTATAATTTCGGGATACATGAGTTGGCTGCTAGCATCTGCCACTTTACTTATGTAAAAATATAGAGAAAAGGGGAGCAGATGCAGCTCAAGTGGTTGAGCACCTGCTTCCCATCTACAAGGTCCCAGGTTTGATCCCCAGTACCTCCTAAAAACAAACTAATGAAGAAACAAACTCATTGGGGAGTGCATGTAGCTCAGTGGTTGGGTGCCTGCTTCCCATGTATGAAGTCCAGGGTTCAATCCTCGGTACCTCCTGTATTAGTCAGCCAAAGGGGTGCTGATGCAAAACACCAGAAATCAGTTGGTTTTTATAAAGAGTTTTTATTTGGGGTAAAAGCTTACAGTTACCAGGCCATAAAGTATAAGTTACTTCCCTCACCCAACTCTGTGAGGGGTCCTGCTTCCTGGGTTCCTCTCTTCCCAGGGCTTGATTCTCTCCAGGTTCAGCTGCTTGTTCTCTCCACAAGGCCAGCTGTAGACTATCAGATGAAGGGTTCATCTCTTTTCCCAGGGCCTTCTCTCCTTCCTCATGACCAAGCTCCTCTGTATGCTTGCTTCCCAGGACTCCAGCTCAAGACTCCAACATCAGAACTTCAACTCAAAAATTCCAACTCTGTCCTTTGCCATGTCTTTTATCTTTGATTCCCCACCCACCAAGGGACAGGGCTCAACACCCTACTGACATGGCCCAATCAAAGCCCTAATCGTAACTTAATCACGCCCAGAGGAATAGACCAGTTTACAAGCATAATACAATATCTACTTTTGGAATTCATAACTATATCAAACTGCCAAACTGCTACACCTCCTGAAAAATATATAGATATGTATATAGATATATAGATATATAGATATATAGAGAGAGAGAAAGTTTTGACTGATCAACAACTTGGGGTGAGAATTTCTTTGTTGGGTGTTATTGACTCTGTCCTCAACCCTGTCTGTACAATAGAATTACCTGGGAGCTCAGAACAACAACAAAAAAAACCCTGATGCCTGGACCACACCTGAAGATGTGCTGGTAAATGTTTAACAACCTACTAGGGAAGGAGACATTTTTATAAATTCTATTGGTTTAAAGAAATATAGCACATAACTTGCAAGTAATAATAAAATATACAATACTCGTTGTAAATTGCACATAGGCAACTCGTCTCACCGAAGGCTTTCACTATTTTTAATTTTTTTTTATTACAGGAGTTGTAGGACTACAGAGAAATCATGCAGAAAATACAGAGTTCCCATATAACAACCCTCACACAAGCAGTTTTCCCTACTATTAACACTTTGCATTAGTGTAGTCCATTTTCACAATTGATGAAATAATATAATTATACTATTAACTATAGTCCATAGTTTACATTAAGGTTCACAGTTTGTGTTTATAGTCCTGTTTTTTTTTTTTATTTATGTAGTAACATAAATACAACCTAAAAGTTTCCCTCTTAACCACATTCAAATATATAATTTAGTGGTGTTAATTATATTCACATTGTTGTGCTATAATCACTGCCATCCATCAACAAAACTTTTCTTTCATCCCAAACAGAAATTCTCTATCAATTAAGTATTAACTCCCCATTCCCTACCTCCACCATGGCCCTGGTAACTTGTATTCTAGTTACTGACTCTATGGATTTGCTTATTCTAATTATTTCATAGCAGTGAGATCATACAATATTTGTCCTTTTGTTTCTGGCTTATTTTACTCAACATGATGCCTCCAAGGTTCATTCATGTTGCCTCATGTATCAGAATTTCATTCCTTTTTACAGCTGAATAATATTCCATTGCATGTTTATAACATATTTTACCTATACATCTGTTAATGGACACTATCTTTTGGCAATTGTAAATAATACCGCTATGGACAATGATATACAAATATTTCTTCAAGTCCCTGCCTTCAATTCTTTTGGGTATATACATAGAAGTGGGATTGCCAAGTCATATGATAATTCTACACTTTCTGAAGAACTGCCAAATTGCTTTCCACAACAGCTGTACCATTTACATTTCCACCAACAATGAACAAATGTTCCTATTTCTCCACATCCTTTCTAATACTTGTTATTTTTTGTTTTTATAACAGCAGCCATTCCAGTGGGTATGAAAAGGTAACTCCTTGTGGTTTTGATTTGCATTTCCCTAATGGCTAATGATATTGTGAATCTTTTCATGTGTTTTTGACCATTTGTATATCTTCTTTGGAGAAATATCTATTTAAGTTTTTTTGTCCATTTTTAAATTGGGTTGTTTGTATTTTTGTTGTTAAGTTATGGGATTTCTTTTTGCTAAGTCTCTTTGCTAAGTCTCGTATTTGTAGCCATGTTTTGGTGGCAGTTGACAAATAAGTGCAGTTCTGACATTAACATTGATTGATATTTTCATCATGTTCATGGGTAAAACAAAAGTGAAAGAAGAAAAACGTATGTCAGAACTGCTCTTGTTAGTCAATGACATGAGCACTCTCTTGGCTGAATCAGATAATAGTTTTTGTATACTGAAAGAATATGTCTTCAATTTTTTTGTGCTATTCACAATGCACCAACTACAAAAATTATACATGTTTAAGTTTAATCTGCATTGTAAACATTTTTTTCCATTGCTTACTTAACTCTAGACCAGGGGTTGGCAAACTCTTCTGTAAAGGGCCAAACAGTAAATATTTAGGTGTTTCAAGCCATCTGGTCTCTCTATCTCACTACTAAACTCTGCTTTGTAATATGAAAGCAGCCATAGACAATACATTAACAAATAGCTGTGGCTGTGTTCCAGTAAAACTTTATTTGAAAAAAAATCCAGCAGATTTGGCCCACAGGCTGTAGTTTGCCATCCCATGGTCTAGACAATCAATAAAACAATAAACCAAGCCTTCATTTGTAGCATTTGCCCATTTCTGTGGTATAAATACTCTTATTGTGACCAATTTCAAGTTATCAACCTGTCATCACTGACATGAACTTGGGAAGAAATGTGCATCATATACTGTTTCCACCAGGCAGACACAATAAGCATAAATAACCTCCAGAGTATAGGTAAAAGTAAAATGTAATAAAATAAGAAGTGAAGAGTATTTGTTACCTTTGTTTTTAATATGATCTATTTAATTTAAATTTATATAATTTAATCTTTAATAATGGCTGTATTTGATAACTGGCTCACAAAATTCCTGAAAATTTAACTATTGATTCTCACAAATCAGTGCAAGCTGGCTCCAATACACCAAATCAATTAAATCGAAATCTCTTGGGGGGGGTGGGGGGTAGTCAGTGGGGTAGGGGCTGGGCACTGGTAGTTTTAAAATCCAGATGATTCTTATATGCAGCCAGGATTGAAAACCACTGCCCAACCACCTGAGGATGTGGCTTGATGTCCAGATTTCTTGGGAAGTGGGAAGAGGAATTTCTTCTGCGAAAGAAAATGGATGTTCCAAAGGAGAAAACTGGGGTAAGAAGAG
>JAQZBX010034591.1:0-24924 GCA_029593785.1 Cabassous unicinctus | reverse complement strand
TAGCAGCAATTGGGCCAGGGCCCTTTGGCACCAATCGGCTAGGTTCCTGTCTTAGGTTGTCCAGAGTGCTTATCGCAAAAGGGGTCCAGTTGCCCGTCATTGACTATCCAGTCCAGCGCCCGATGAGGCATCTTTGCCTTGCACCCAGCGGTACCAATCACAGCATAAGCTAGGAGCATGTTTTTGCAGGTAAACAATTTAAAAAGGAAAGATATCGCTATTATGATTAAGATTATAACCAGGGTGAAAGAGGCCCCAAGTTCTGAAGTGCCCAGTCCTCCTCCAAGAGCTAAGCACCTCCATTGATGGCCGCCACATTTAAGACTCACTATCTAAATGGCATAGCCATGCTATGTTTCAAAGAAGTTTTTAAAAATCATGTAGGGACTTCTCTGTTCCCTTGCATGAGGTATCATTGTCATGTCTACCTCCCAGACACCACGGCCATTCTGAATATGAGGGACACAGGGCTCATAGATTGTTGACTTAAAGAATAAAGTGTAGAATACATGGTTTTTAATGCATAGCTTCACTCTCCAAATTTAAATATAAGAAAAAAGAGATAGTGAGATTTTTACCTTTTGGAAGGCATAAACCTACTCCAAAGAAACTGGGCAATACCATAAATAAGAAATGAAAATATGAATAATCTTTCCCTCAGCATTTTAAATGTTTAATAATATTCCTTTTTATGCTTTAAGCAAATGAATATTTTCACATAGAAGCATGATATCACTTTAATTGTGGCATCTTTTTATTCCAATCATGCAGAGTTACAGAAAAAGGAATTGGATATTTTCAATGTTGGCCTTATGAACTCTTTCAAAGTCATATACTATTACCAATTTTCCAAATAGAAAGGTAGAAGCCACTGGAGTATACTATGTTTTAATTTCTAATAAGGGAAACATAGATAGCTATAACCCGTATAAACTCAAGGCTCTTTGGTATCTTAACTCTACAAATAATCTGACTCTATCCCTAGTCAAGCCTCCAAATGATGTCAGTTATTAATTTGGGTCAATTTAACCTTACAGATATCATCTTTTATGAATCTCACCTTTGTCATATAAAATAAATCTTTACCTCACTGTTGCAGTTGGGCAGTTTCATGTAATTATGAATTACAAAAATATAATTGAATCATGCTTGTAAACTGGTATGCTAATCTGGGTATGATTAAGTTATGATTACGGTGTTAACTGGGCCACATCAGTAGGGAATTGAGCCTCACCACTTGGATGGGGGAATCAAATATAAAAGGCAAAGCAAAGGTCAGAGGGAACAGTTTTTGAGAAGCAGTTTTGATGTTGGAGAGAAGGCCTTAAGAGAAGAGAAGGAAGCCGTTTGGCTGATAGTCTACAGCTGACCTTGTGGTGGAACCAGAGGAGCTAAACTCAGAGAAACAAAGCTGCTGGAAGAGAGGAACCCAAGAAACCTGAACCCTGTCAAACATCGGCAGCTGTCTTGCTCCAACATGTGGCAATGGACTTTGGTGAGGGAAGAAACTTATGATTTATGATATGGCAACTGTGGACTTCTACCCCAAATAAATACCCTTTAGAAAGTTCAACCCATTTCTGGTATTTCACATTAGCACCCCTTTAGCTGACTAATACACTCACAAAAGTCACAAAAGCATTTCCTATATTTTCCCCTGATAATCATATAATTCTAGTTATTGCACACAGTTCTGTTGTCCATTTTGGGTTGATTTTTTGGCATGATGTGAGGTAGGGGTCTAAATTCATTTTATTATTTATTCATTCACTTATGAATGTTATATATAGATGCATATATGTGCATGTATATATACATATGTATTATTTCTTGTAGATATCCAATTGTTCCTCCAGTGTTGTTTGGAAGGACTATCCTTTATTGAATTCTTTACCACTTTTGTCACAAATCAGTTGGCCTTGTAAAAGAGGGTGTATTTCTGGTCTTTCTTGTCTTTTTCATTGGTCTCTGTGTCTATCCTTATGCAATACTACATTTTAAAAATTGCTATAGTTATATTGTAAATTTTGAAATCAGGTATTCTTCCAATTCTGCTTTTATTTTCTTTCAAATATTGTTATAGATATTTGAGGATATTATGTTTCCAAATATGTTTGCAAATTATCAATTATAAAATAAGAATGAGAGAATTTCATGGGGATTGTGTTGAATCTTTAGATCAATTTGGGAATAATTGCCATATTATCAATGTTTATTCTTCCTATCAATTAACATAATATATCACTCCATTTATGTGGAGATTTTTGATTTCTCTCAATGATGTTTTGTATTTTTCAGTGTACAAGTTTCACAGCTTTTTATTCAAGTAATTTCTGTTATTTGATGCTATTGTGAATTGAATTGCTTTATTAATTTACTGTTTGGTTATATTTGCTTGTGTGTAGAATTACAGTTGATATTTTATTTTGATCTTGTATCCTGCAATATTGTTAAATTTCTTTTTTTGGTAGGTTTGTTTTTCTTTTTTTCACTTTGGTAAATTCTTTTAGACTTTCTAAACAAAAAAAAAAATGACACCTGAGGTGGAAATTTTATTGAGGTGATGTTTGAACATCTCTGTGATGAAAATGAGAGCCACTTATCATACACTTTGGATAGAATGTGCAAGGCCTGGGACTGGATATCACAGTGAACCATGTGGTGTAAGATGGACTGTGATTAACAGTACAAATATGAGAATGTTCTCTCATGAAGTATAATAAATGTACAATACTAATATATGGTGTTAATAATAGGAGGATGTGGAAAAATATACCAAATGTACATTATGGACCATATTTAGTGGTAATAGTGTGATGGTATTCCTTCATAATCTGTAACAAATGTAACAAATGTTCCACAACCAAGTAAGGTGTTGTTGGAAAGGTGTTGTAAGGGAATTCTGCATTATGTTTTGTAAGTTCAAAATTTCTCTAATAAATAAATACTTGGTGTATATATATATATATATATATATATATATATATGCACACACACACAAAGTACATTGCTCACAGGCTTAAAGACAGAAAACCTGCTGCTGGACTCTGATGGAAATATCAACCTTGATGATTTTGGCTTAAGCAAAAAATTAACCAGTGACAAGAAGCTGGAAACCTTGTGTTATAGTCTCCAATACAGTGGCCTAGAAATCTGTCAGGGACAAATGTATGATGGGCCTGCTGTTGATGTCTGGAGCCTGGGAGTGATTATACCATCATGAGCAGGGATCTACCTTTCAATTTCACTGAGCTTCCAGGACCTGCATAGTATCCATGGACTGTTTAAATCCAAACAAAAATTGTCAAAATCATAGACACATAACAGCAGATTTGAAATCACAGAAGAAAGAATTTGCAATGTAGAGGAAAGAACAATTGAAGTTGTAAAGAGAGAGGGACAAATAGAGAAAAGAATGAAAAAAATTGAGCAGGGGCTCGAGGAGTTAATGATAGCATGAAACACAGTAACATATGTGTTGTGGGAATTCCAGAAGGAGAAGAGAAGGAGAAAGGAGCAAAATGAGAATTATTGAGGAAATGATGGCCCAAAAATTACCAACTCTCATGAAAGCCATGAATATATGAGTCTGGGAAGCACAGCATATGCCAATTAGACTAAATCCAAATATACTTACCTCAAAACACAGAGTATTCAGAATGCCACTTGCCAAAAACAAAGAGAAAATTCTGAAAGCATAAGGGAAAAGTGAAATATCACATACAAGGGATGTCCAATAAGCCAGTGTGGATTTCTCTTCAGAAACAATGAATTTAAAAGGACAGTGGTATGATATAATTAAGGTACTGAAAGAGAAAATCTGCCAGCCAAGATTTCATTATCCTTCAAATATGATGATGAGTTTAAAATATACACAGATAGACCAAAACTAAGAGTTCATAAACAAGAAGGCAGCTCTGCAGGGAACTCTAAAGGGATTTCTGCAACCAGAAAAGAAAAGAGAGCCTTGGAGGAAAGTGTAGGAGTGAAGTGTACCAGATAGGGTAACCAAAAAGGTAAGAAGAGAGCAAAAATAAGAGATGACATATGAAAGCCAAAGAACAAAATAGCTGATGTAATTAATGCCTTTACATGAATAACATTGAATTTTAACAACAAAAAAAATAACTCCCCTATCAAAAGACATAGGCTAACAAAACAGATAAGAAAACATAAGCCATCGATATGCTGTCTTCAGGAGACTCACCTCAGCCCCAAGGAGGCAAATAGACTGAAAGGGAAAGGTTGGAAAAAAATATTTCATGCAAATCATATCGAAAAGAGAGCAGGGGTAGGCATCCTGGTGTTGGACAAAACAGACTTTAAATGCAAAAAAAAGTGATAAGAGATGCAGAAGGTCATCAAGTACAATCCACAAGGAAGGAGCATCAGTCATAAATATTAATGCATCTAACAAGGGTGACCCATGATATATGAGACAAACTCTGGCAAAACTGAAAGGAGAGATCTCTACACTAATAATTGGAGACTTCAACACACCACTGACATCAATAGATAGAGACACTAGATAGAGGATCAACAAAGATCAACAAAAATACAGAGAACTTAAACAATGTGATAAATGATCTGGACTTGACATATATATAACATTGCACCCTATATCAACAGATTATACATCTTTTTCAAGTGCCAATGAATCTTTCCTCAGGAGAGACCACATATTGGGTCACAAAATGGCTCTCAATAAACTTAAGAAGACTGAAATTATACAAAGCACCTTCTCTGATCATAATGGAATGAAGTTGGAAAACAATAATAGGTGGGAAGTGGAATATTTGCAAATACATGGAGTATAAACAACATATTCCTAAACAATCAGTGAGTCAAAGAAGAAATTGTGAGAGCAATGACTAAATATATTGAGAGGATTGAAAACCAGAACACAACTTACCAATCATATGGGATAGAGTGAAGGCAGTGATGAGAGGGAAATTTATAGCTCTAAATGTCAATATTGAAAAAGAAAAAATTTTTTTAGGACTTTGGAATTGCCCTGAATGGCATTGCAATGACAGATACAGGCCATTAGATATCTTTCCATAACCTACAAAATTGTGAGGAGATAGTGTAAACTACATTGTAAACTATAATCCATGCTTAGTGGCAATGCTCCAAAATGTTTTCATCAATTGTAATGAATGTACCACATTAATGAATGATGTTGTTAATTTAAGAAAATGGCGGAGGTGTATGGAGCAGAGCACATAAGAATCCTTATATTTTTAAGTAACATTACTGTAATCTAAGTATCTTTAAAAGAACTAAAAAATATATTTAAAAAATTGTTAAAATCAAAGACCTAACTGAATAACCAGAGAAACTAAAAAAAGAGTAATAAACCAATCCCAAAGCAAGCAGAAAGAAAAAATAACAGGGAGATTATGGGAGCATGGCCAATGAGTTAGGCAGATAAGACTCAGCTCTTACTAAAATAATGGAGAAAGAGCCAGAGGCTGCCTTGGGAACCTGCTTTGGGGTACAGCAAACCAGGACAGTGTTTCATAACTCCCAGGAGAATGTGGTTCAAAGAGATGAAGAAGCCAAAACAAGTAATTTTGAGTTATTAAACCTCCTGGCTACCAGGAAGGGGTCTCCTCCCCCACCCCTGAGATATTAACTGAGAATGAAACTCCTGGCAAATTGTATCTAACTGAGAGGAGCAAAGATGTCTTCCTCCCTTCCAACTCCTTTGGATATGCAGAGAATGGGGAGGTGCTCTGAGTCATCTAGGAGGCACTGGACAGAGAGGGAAGCCAGGGGGAAATCATGGGTTGCTTGCTGCAGTGGCTAAAGCAGCACACATAACCCCTCAAGATGAATAACCTAGGTGGAGCCACTGGCTCCCTGCTCCAAACTGTAGTGTAATGGCTAATTTCCTGCAAGGAAAAGGGGTCTGAGAAGGTGTACAGTGATATATTTGTAGTGAGTTAAGCCAGCTGGCCATCCCTTGAATATTGGAAGCAGCCCTGAATTGACAGGGTAAGGGGAGGGGGATATCCTCAGGCAGGCTGCCATGTCCAGCCACCTAATTAAAGAGAAGAATTACATCAGAAAGGAGGCAGAGACAGATGGCTGATAAGCAGGACTTTGGCAACTGCAGGGAATCTAAACTACCAGAGGGAAGAGGTGTGGAACATGGAAAAACTAATAAAAGATGCCCAAACAAACATGAAACAATGTACTGGAGTGAAGGAAGAGATTAAGGATATTAAGAAGACACTGGGAAGGCACAATGAAGAAATTGTAAACATACATAAAAAGATAATGGATATTGTGTAACATATTGTTTGATCAAAAAAAATTTCATATGTATGCATTAAAGAAAAAAAAGATAATGGATATGATGGTGATGAACGACACAGTACAAGTAATCAAAAATACAATGGAAGGACATAACAATGGATTTGAACATGCAGAGGAAAGAATCTCCGATGTGGAAAACATTACAGCTGAAATCAAACAGATAGAAGAAGAGATAGATAAAAAGATAGAAAAAATTCAGCAAGGACACAGGGATCTGAATGAAAACATGAAATTCACAAACATATGCATCATAGGAATCCAAGAGGGAGAAGAGAAGGGAAAGGGTACAGAAGGTGTGTTAGAGGAAATAATGGCTGAAAACTTCCTAAACATACTGAAGAACATGGATGTACATGTCCAGGAAATGCAGCACACCCCAAACAGTATAAATCCTAACAGATCTACTCCAAGACATATAGTTGTCAAATTGTCCAATGCTCAAGACAAAGTGAGAATACTGGAAGCAGCAAGAAAAAAGAGAATACAATTGAAATTCGATAAGATTAAGTGCTGGCTTCTCTTCTGAAACCATGAAGGCAAGAAGGCAGAGGTTTGATATATTAACATGCTAAAAGATAAAACTTCCAGCCAAGAATCCTCTATCCAGCAAAGCAGGCATTACAAAATGAGGGAGAGTTCAAAATATTGACAGATAAACAGAAATTAAGAGAGTATATCAATAAGAAACCTGCATTTCAAGAAATACCAAAGAGAGTTCTGCAGGTTGAAAGGAAAAAACAGGAGAGAGAGAGTTGGACAAGACTGTAAGAACAACTAAAAAGATAAAAGGAGAAATAAAAACAGCATAAGCATACAAAAACCTAAAGAAAATACAGCTAATGCAATTCCTTGACAGTAATAACATTGAATGTTAATGGATTAAACTCACCAGTCAAGAGACAAAGATTGATAGAATGGACAAGTAAATATGACCCATCTATATTATATCTACAAGAAACTCACCTTAAATGCAGGGATGCAAGGAAGCTTAAAGTGAATGGTTGGAAAGGAATTTTACAAGCAAACAATAACCAAAAAAGGGCAGAAGAAGCTATACTAATATTTTACAAAATAGACTTTAAATGCAAAACTGTTTAAGAGAAAAAGAACACTTGACATTATTAAAAGGGACAATCTATCAAGAAGAAAAAACAATCATAAACATTTCTGCACCCAGCCAGGGCACCTCAAAATACACAAGACAATGATAAGAAAAACTAAGTGGAGAAATAGATGTCTCTACAATTATAGTGGCAGATTTTAATAAATGATTATCACCATTACAAGAACATTTTGACAGAGAATCAATAAAGAAACAAAGAGTTTGAATAATACATAAAAGCACCTGGATATAACATTTATGCAATCTAAGAATCTTTTGAATAATAAAAAATAATTATTATTAAAAAGAAAAGCACCTGGACCTAATAGACATATACAGAACACTACACCCAAATTCAGGGGAATATACTTTCTCCTGGAGTGCACATGGATCATTCTCCAGGATAGACCACATTGTAAGCCACAGAACAAGTCTCAATGAATTTAGAAAGATTGAAATTATAAAAATTAATTTCTCTGACCACAACAAAATGAAGCTGGAAATCAGTAAGGGCCAGAGAACCAGATTAAGCATAAAGATATTGAAGTTAAACAATATACTCTTAGACAAACGGTAGGCCATGGAGGGAATCTCAAAAGACATCAGTAATTACCTTGAAAGAAATGAAAATGGCAGCACCACGTATCAAAACCTATGAGATGCAGCAAAAGCTGTACTGAGGGAAATTCATAGCCATAAATGCCTAAATCAAAAAACAAGAAAGAGCCGAAATCAAAGACTAGATTGAAAACTTAGAGGAATTAGAAAGAAAACAACAAACTAATCTCAAAGGAAGTAGAATGGAAGAAATAGCAAAGATTAGAGCAAAACTAAATGAAATTGAAAATAAGAAAGGACTAGAAAAAAATAAACAAAACCAAAAAAATGTTTCTTTGAGAAGAATAATAGAATTGACAAACCCTTACCTAGATTAGCAAAGAAGAGAGAAGATGCAAATATATAAAATAAGAAATAAAAAAGCGGATATCCCCACTGACCACAGAGAAATAAAGAGTATCATAAGAAGGTACTTTGAGAAATTATATGCCAACAAGATAGATAATTTAGAGGAAATGGACCAATTCCTAGAAATGCTCAAGAGGTGTACATTGTCAAAAGAAGAAATTGATGAACTCAACAGATGAATCACAAGTAACAAGAGAGAATTAGTCACAAAAACTTCCCAACTAAGAAAAGCCAAGGACCACATGGCTGCACAGGTGAATTCTACCAAACATTCCAGAAAGAACTAGCATCAATCCTCTTTATACTCTTTCAAAAAATAGAATTGGAGGAAACATTGCCCAACTCACTCTATGATGCCAACATCACACTAATACTAAAGCCAAAAAAAGATGCCACAGGAAAGGAAAACTATAGACCAATATCTCTAATGAACCTAGATACTAAAATCCTTAAAATACTTGCTAACCCTATTCACAACACATCAAACGAATTATACACCATTCCATTTACAATGGCTAGGAATTAATTTAACCAAATTCACCCAGGACCTATATTCAGAAAACTACACAACATTTCTAAGAGAACTCAAGGAAGACCTAAACATACAGAAAGACACTCATTGTTCATGGATTGGAAGACTAAATATTGTGAAGATGTCTATCCTACCCAAACTGATTTATAGATTCAATGCAATACGAATCAAAATTCTAACAGCCTAATTTACAGAAAAACAAATGGCAATTACAAAATTTATTTGGACCTCACTGTTTTGAATTAAGGAAATTGAGCAGTCTCAGAGAGCTGTTGTATGTAACATAGGCTTACAAGAAATAGAAAGAGAAGAGAAGGTTGTGAGCCATCACCTATACAGACATAATCTATGGTAAAGTGATACAGTGTAATTTTGTATTGAAGGGATAGGAGAGGAGGGTAGTGATATTATTGGGTTGCAGGGTTGACAGGTGGGTAGATTGGTTAGGGTGGGTTAGAAGATCCAGGATACTGAGGGGAGGGCTATGAGAGGGACCATGTGAACACTGGGGATTTGTTGTTATGAGGTTGAAATTACAGAGGTGGGAATGCTTTTATGGCAATATGAAAAGGAGGGGTCACTGGTTTAGGGTGTTGCTTGGGGGGGCATTTGGGACAGGGTGCATCTGGAGCAGGCTTCCAGGGAGTGTGTGAGTGTTCATCCTGTCATAATGTGTTGAAACAGTGGGTGGAGACCAACATAATGAGCTGTAAGGAGTTGGACTCCCATCTTTTTGATGACTAGGTTTATGAGCCTTTGCTCTTGAAATTGAAACTTAGCCTTTTGTTATGGGTGCTTAAGGCTTTCCTCCTGAGAGCCTCCTTTTTGCTTAAATGTGGCCTCTCTCTAAGCCAAACTCAACTTATGAATGCATTACCTTCCTCTCAACATGGGACATGACTCCTGGGAATGAGCCTCCCTGGAACCGAGGGATTGCTACCAATAGCCAACTGGCAATGCACCTGGGAAAAGACCTTGAATAAAAGGGGAAAATGATAAAGGCAAGTGAGTTTATATGGCTAAGAGACTTCAAAATGAGTTGGGAGGTCTTCCCAGATATAACGCTTATGCACATCTCAGTAGGATATCATAGAATTCCAAAGTGGATATCATCTCAAATAGTGGGGCTCCTCTGAGCTCTGGAAACACCCAGGTCCTATATCAGGACAGATAGTTCTGGAGTTTGGTGCTTTTCTAGTGGGCCATACTTTGGATTTTGTGCTCCTGAGAGTGACAGAGTTGGACTCAACTATGTCTTCCCTGCATATGGCCCATCTGTCCCTTCTATTCAAACCTACACTTGGTGCTGGAGCTTTTAGGTGTGCACCCAGATACTTGAATCTTTAGGCTGTCCATGTGCCAGCTGTGCCTGGAATATCAGAGGAGCAGCAACTTCTATTCTACAGCTCATTGGACTCACCCAGGACAATTGGCGGGGAGATGATGCTGGACAATAGCCATCCCAGGGAGTGGAGAGAGTCTGTAGCTGCAGGCAGGATAATCCCATCCATCTTTCCATGGGATATAAACCCAATCTCAATTGGAGGTGGAGTGGACATCACCATCCCAGACTGCTCAGGATGGGGGGAAGAGTAATTGACTAGAGTGGACTTAATGGTATTCTGCTATAGACATAGTGTTATTCTAGCAATGGAAGAAATTACGACATTGATGTGGAGCCAGTGGCCACTGGTGGCTCTGGGGGCAGGGAAATGGAAAAGCAGTTGCAATACAGGGGCTTTGTTGGGACTTGGGAATTGTCCTGAGTGACATTGAAATGACAGAGAGAAGCCATTTTATATCATCATATAACATGCAGAACTGTGTGTGAAAGAGTGTGTTCTACAATGTGAACTATGGTCCATGCCTAATGAAAAAACCCCAGGATGTGTTTATCAATTGCTATTTTTGTGCCACACTAATGAAGGATGTTTATCTGGGAGGTTCTGGGAGGTGTCAGAGGCGGGCTTTATGGCAATCCATATATTTTTTGTGTAACATTTATGTAATCTAAGTATCTTAAAAAATTTTTTTTAAATGAATAAATAAATAAAGTTTTCACCAGGTTTTTTTTTTAAAGAGCAATAAGCTAAGTAGGTACCAGGTTCTTTTTTTACTACTACTTACTCAAGTTGAATTAGCATTTGTTCTGTTAAATAAGCAGCATCTTGTGCTGCAAATGGAAATTTATTTTTGTTGTGAAATATGTGTTAATATTTTGTTATAACAGAAAAAAATTTATTTGGTAAGGAAAGGGTACCTGAATACCTAAAAACATACCAAAAAAGAAGAGTGATGTGGGAAGACTCTCATTACTTGATATTGAAACATTACAATGCTACAGTGATCCAAACAGCATGGCATTTGCATAAAGATAGACATATTGATCATTGGAATAGAACTGAAATGGACCCTCACCTTTACAGCCAACTGATTTTTTATATGTCTAACAATTCATAATTACTGGGACAAAACAGTCTCTGCAAAAAATTGTGCTGGGAGAACTGGATATCCATATCCAAAAGAATGAAAAAATAACCCTATTTCACTCCCAGTACAAGAATCAACTCAAAATAGATCAAAGAGGGAGGAGTTGAAGCTCAGTAGCTGAGTGCCTGCTTCCCATGTACAAGGTCCTGGGTTCAATCACCAGTACCTCCTAAAAAATGGAAAAAAAAAATGCATCAAAGACCTAAACATAAAATCCAGGACCATAAAACTACTGTGAGAAAATATAGGGAAACACTTTCAAGATCTTATGTTAAGTGGTGGTCTCTTGGACCTTACACCCAACGCATGAGCAACAAAATGAAAAGTAGATAAAAGGGACCTCCTCAAAAGTAAACACTGGTATCTCTAAGGACTTTTTCAGAAGGGTAAAACCTGAGCCAGTTCAATGGGCGAAAATATTTAGGAATCACATACCCAATAATGGTTTAATATCCTTGATATATAAAGAGAAGCTAGAACTCAACAATAAAGACAACTGACCAAATTAAAAAATTGGCAAAAGACTTGAATAGACATTTGACCAAAGAAGACATACAAATAGTGCAAAAACACCTGAAAAAATGTTCAACCTCACTAACAATTAGGGATGTGCAAATCAAAGCTACTGTGAGATATCATTTCACACCTCTTAGAATGGCCACTATTAAAAAAAGTGGAAAACTAAAAGTATTGGAGAGGATGTGGAGAGACAGGAATGCTTATTCACTGTTGGTGGGAATGTGAAATGGTATAGTCACTGTGGAAATCTGTTTTGTATTTCCTATGGAAGTTGAGAATTGATCTTCCTTGTGACCCAGCAATACCACTGCTAGATATAAAACAGCAGAACTTAGAGCAGTGATACTAACAGACATCTGAACAATGCTGGTCATAGCAGAATTAGTCAAAATTGCCAAAATATGGCAATAACACAAGTGCCTATCAACCATTAAATGGATAAAGAATTTGTGGTGTATATATATGACAGAATATTATGCAGCTATAAGAAGAAATGAAGACATGAAGGATATGACAACATGGATGTACCTGGAGGACTTTATGTTGAGTGAAGCAAGAAAGACACAAAAAGACAAATATTGTATGCTTGCCCTATTATGAACTAAATATATTGTGTAAACTCATGGAGGTAATAAGTAGAATATAGGTCACCATAAAATTGAAAGTTAAAGAATGGAAAGCTTAGGGTTAATCTGTGCAGAATTGGTAAAAATGGTCATACATCTTTGGAAATGAATAGAAATGGTGAAAGTACATCATAGTGTTTGTACATAGCCATGCTAGTATATGGGTATGACAGTGCTTGAAATGGAAAATCTACGGTCATGTATATTACTAGAAGGATATGTTAAAAATGTGACATATGACTGTAAAGCATAGGGAAACACCATGTGAAATATGAGTATCACTAATATTGAATATAAAAGGCTGTTTTTCTTTGAAACTGAACAAATGTACGTAAATGTTATAATATGTTAATACTGTGCAAAAATACAACCAAATCAAACTATGAACAGTAGTGTATAGTAAAATACGAATAAGTTTCCTTAAAGAGTAAAAATGAAGGAAATATACTAAGTGAAATTAACTAGACAAAATGTAATACATATTATTTGACTCGATCTATACAAACTGTATATACAAATAAATTAGAAACACAGAAACAGAATAACAGCTCTGTACAGCAAGTGAAGCATAGAGAGATTGGGAGGTGATTATTTAGGGGTAGCGATTTTTGTTTTTGTTTTTGTTGTTTTATTATTATTATTATTGGAATAATGAAAATGCTCTTTTAATGATTGAAGTGATGAAAGTACAATTATGTGATTATACCATTGACTGCACACTTTGGATGGATTGTATGTTTTCTTAATATGTATCAACAAAATTGATTTTTTAAAAGGTTAAAAACCTAAACAACTCAAAAATGGGTTTGAATAAGCACTTCACATAGGAAGATATATGAGTTATCCAATAAGTTCATGAAAAAGTGTGCATTACTAGAAATGAGCAAAATGCCTATTAAAAGCACCATGAGATCAACTGTGCATTACTCAGTCACTGTGCTTCCCTTTGCAGGAAGTACATAGTCCAAGATAGGTCCTCAGTGTGGCAAAACAGGAATGCATGACATGCAGATAAAAACAGCAGAATGGGAAATTCAAATTCAGTGGTTTTTAAACTATTTTTTCACAAAGACCAGTTATATAAGAATCCATTAAATCAACTATAAAATCATAATAAAATATCACTCTTTCATTCATTTAAATATATTGTATTTACTTATCATACAATCAATCAAGAAAATATGAGAAATGATTAACTACTTCTTAAAGAGATGAAATTTTAATACTTCCTAGAAGAATGTGAAAGAAGATCTATATAAAAACATCCATCATGTCCATTGATAGGAAGTCTATATTAAAAATAGGTTAATTTGTTTCAAGTTGCTCTATAAATTGAATAAAGTTCCAACTAAATCTCACAAGTATTTTAAAAATGGAAACCTGGAAAATGATTTTCAAATCCATTTGGAAGACCTCAGGTTCCGGCCATGCCAAAATAACCAGAACCAGATTTACCTTCCCATTCTAAAAAATATATATATAGAGAGAGAATTAGGCAAAATATATTAAACAACTGTTTTGAAACACTGGACAAAACTATGAGACCAGGAAAGTAAATAAATGTGGTGAATGTTATTATTGACCTGGCTTTTAGCCTGGTAGCACACTCAAGAATGTGCCACAGGAAGGGGAAACAATAGAAGAGCCCAATGGTTTCACTCAGTGAAGGAGACTGAGATCAGAGTCTGCAGAGGCTGAGGCAACTGGAGTTTTCAAGTAAAAGTTCCAGAAAGGATGAGAGTTCACAGAAAATGCTCTAGAATTGTAACTAGTGTTGCCTCTAGTCTGTGATATACAATGAAACTCCTTAACACTGTGCAAATAAGTAGTAGGTACCTGTAAGAGGGAAAATTCTCAGAGTTACACCATGGTAAGAGACATTTCAGTTCTGACCAGACAGACTGCAGAGGTCTCAGTGAACACCCAGCCCATTCATTAGAAACCCCAGAAGTGAAGGAACTTAGTATTAGGAATGAACTATGCCTAGAATGAAAGTACTCTGGATCTGCCTATCAACACCTATCAAAAAACCAGAAAAAGATATTTGCAGCTGCTCTGCAAATAACATCCTCCAAAACAAATGTCAGCACTCATTAAGAGAAGACAACAGAAATTCAGACATTCAAAATGTAACATTTATAATGCACAGCATCCAAAACAATTTACTGATCATGAGAAAAAGGAAAATGTGACATATATAGGAGAAAAATCAATCAATAGACCAAGCAATGACAGAAAAGATAGAATTAGCAGAAGAGAAATTTCAAATGGCTATTTAAAAACATGCTAAAAGATATAAAATAATACATGACCATAATGGGAAGAAAAATAAAAGATATAAAGAAAACTTTTGTAAATTCTAAAGTTAAGAAATACAATATTAAAAATTAAAAACTGAACCTGAAAGCAAATTAGTCACTAAAAAAAAAAATAGTAAACTTGATGACATAAATATGATACCCATTCCTAAGAACATTCTCCTTTATTGACTGTAGACACCATCAACTATAGATGTAATCAACTGACTATAAATGCAAATCCATCTATGAAATACCCCAACAGTAACAATCTGGCCATGTCTAACTTGGCCAAACAATTGCTCACAATAACCTAGCCAAAATGACATGTGAAAGTAACCATCACAGTTTACCCCTTAAAATCTTGGCAGCCATACACATCTTAAACTACATTTACCTCCAAATAAAGACCATAGCACAGTCTTCCTTCCACCTAACATAATAAAACTATCCTACATGCAAATGAAAACACTAATCTTTTCCCCAGAAAAGGATGCAAGTCCTTGGGTGATATTCACTCTTATCCTTGGTAGACTGTAACTTAGATAACATGATATGAAGTTAATACTATTTGTTAAATAATAAGGGGATAAGATAGGGAATAAAACAGAGATAATTTCTTTATGTATGTATATAGAAACATTTTTTAGAAAATAAGGAAGAAATATTCATAAACATTACAGTCTTCATTTCTATAAATAGTCACATGGTCATAGCTGGTATTTATAGTTACCTTCTTTCACTCATTACCCATTTCATATTCCCTTTAAACACTCAGCAAACACCTCAGCTGGACATGGTTCTTTGTTGAGACAACAAAAATCTTCATTCCTGAAAGGTCTGTGTCATTAGTACTCCTGCCTGTAGGGGTTCCTGTAGTTTTCCATTGACTTTAATAAAAGGGCTTGCCAGTACTAAGAGATGTTCTAATGAGCACACTTTTCTTTATCTACATTGTGTAGTAGCAGTCCACTGTCCCCTTAGTAATCAGGATCAATCACCCTGCTTAGTAAGTAACTCTGTTCTCTCCCTGATGATTCAGAGGTATGAGCCCATATCAAATTCAGCCTCATTCAACATTATGTTCCTTCTACCATTACTCCGCATCCTTAATATCTATTCCCACACATATTCCCCTGTTTTCTTTCTGTATAAAAGAAAATTGGAAAAATCATTTAGTTCTTTTGGAGCATAGTGCACCACCTCATGGGCCACACATTGTACCTCACCTTGACGGGCCTCTTGGGGATTCAATCTAGTTATAGGTTTAGGATTGAAGAGGGATGGGGTGGGTCATGAAAGTAATCAGTAGTCTTGCAAGTCAACTACTTCAGAGGACTCCATTACTTTTATCTGGCAAAGTTGAGTTTTCCCAGACAGAAGTTGGATTGCTGGTTCCCCAGATCAGACCACTACAGGTTTATATGGCAAAGAAGACTCAACAGAATTTAAGGGTTAAAGGGCATCACCATCACCCAGATCTGCATATATGTTCCCATCCCAATATTCTGGGTCCCATTCCTTCCCAATAAATGCCTTCCCTTTAACAGCAGACACCCTGCAAGACTGAGAATTCAATTTGAATTGAATTCTCAGTTCCTTGCATAAGATTCTTCAACTTGTTTTCAAAATTCTCAACTCTGTGACTAAAAGAAATAAGAATTTTTTTCAGGGTACCAATTAGAAATTTCCATATCATTCATGAGGAATTTGTGTGAGGATATTGAAGCCTTGAGTTCATCTTTTTCTTTAAAAACTTTAGCTAACATATTTAGGAACAACCAATCAACATCATAGCTTGTTTTAAAATTTAAGATCCATCAATTAAATAAATTTATTACTTGATTTATCAGAGAAATATCTCAGTTCTGAGCTTGCACACGTAACTAAATTATTATTCCTGTAGTAAATAGGTGAGAAAAATATCCCAAAATATATGGAAGTAACTTAAATGGTGCTAAGTTATAGCATATATATTACAAGGTGACTGAGTGTCTGATATAAGATTTTCAGACACTTGAAAATTCATTTTAGAAACAAACCATTTATTTTTCACTTTAATATAAATTAATATGCATTTACAATACATTTTACATAAAAACATAAGCATATAAAACAAAAGTGTCTAGTGTTAAATAGCTGTTTGTGCATAACAAATGTTTACAAATTGATTAATGAACTTAATTTTGTACTTAACAATTTGATATGTTGCTGTTCAAACAAAAAAAATCAATACATTTGTAGACTCCACAGAGTCAGATATTCAAGCATACATTTAAAAAAAAGAATCCTCCTCAACATCACAGGCATTGTACAGCAAGAATGTATTCTGAAGCAATTTATAGTCCATAAACAGACTAGGCAGCAGTTTGCTTACTTTTAAAATGGTTTCTTAAAAGAAATGTGTAAAGAAATTCATGTCCTGAAAGTCTTAAAATTACATCAAACAACATTAAAACCTATTCAAGGTTTTAGAGCCCATTGAATTTAATTCTGATTTTGAAATGCCAAGCTGACAGAATATTGCCTTGTGAGAACTGAATGTGGATTTGTTTGATGTGAAGACCCAGACAGAGTACACATCTCCATCTCCATCTCCATCTGCCAGGACCACAATTTAGATCCAGTCTTCTGAATCAGCTGTGTGATGTAAATAGATCCCTTTCAAAATATCTACACACCTTAAAATGATCTAAAGTAAACAGTTCACCAAGAACAATAATTGTTATTATTCCTAAATTGAAATGCATCAATCATTCAGAAAAGATTTATCACAACATATATAAACAAATGTAACTGCACATTCTTTAAATATATTTGACATTTCTAGAGCAGATGCCAATGATAGCCTGCTGTATTTCAGTAGTGTGTGTCAAATTTAATAGAAATTTTTAAAGTTTCTGAGGGACTCAGCTGACTTCATTAGTTGGCTTTAAATGTACAATAAAATGGGAGACAATGTCTTCTCATAAATACATGGAATCAATATGGAAAAGGAAACCATACAGTCAACAATATTAGAGAACACCAGAGTGCACCAGAGTGGTCACCAGAGGGAAATATTTTCCAGTATTATAAAAGGAAGCACTCTATACACACATTTATTAAGTGTGTTTCTCTCTCACACCTGAAAAGAATTAATTGGTAATGGAACTGTTTCTCAGCAGTGCAAAATATCCTGAGAAATTATTTAGGTTATAACAAAAGACGGTTGTCATCACTAAGTTTTTGCACAAAACAGTTCTTAGATATCATAAATAAATTAATCTAAAAGGCAGATAAACTTCACTGTGTTGAATACAAAAAGGGGATGTGACCCAGACATTAATTCTTTCACTAGCTAATATAAGAAAAAAATGATGCATTAAATGTCTATTTATAACTTTCTAGTTAACTATGGCCCATAATAAACAAGGAGATAATTTGTAGTTCAAGTTTTTCATCTCTTTTTCCCCCAATTAGGTACAAACTACTTCTAAATTTTACACTGAAATATACAATTTCAATTTTCATAAGACCCTCTTCCTGGAGAAGTGATATTCAATTTTTTGTGCAATCTTGATGCAGAGTCCAAACAGTTCCTATGAAGGCAGTGTATCTTTGAATCAATTGGCACTGAAATTTCATTTTTCTTAGCTGCTTTCTAGTAACTTGCCCAAGTTATCTAGCAATTCTGTTCAAATATTTTTCCATCAAGAATTTCTAAAAGTGTCTTCAGGTTATTGAGGAAAGCTGCTTGCTCATTCTCATTTTCCTCCATATGCTCGAAGACAGACAGTTGTCTCTCCAGGTCTTTGTTCTGAATTTCTACTACCTGCAGTTTCTGAGTCAAAGAGTCCCTTTTTCCTTGTAATTCTCTGGCATTATCAATTGCTTGTTTTAATCATTCTATTTCCTTTTCTTTCACTTTCAGTGTCTCTTCCAGTTCTTATATTGTCTGATTTAACTCTGCCCTACGGGTATGCACAGCATTTGCTTGACTACTAACATATTCAAGCTCAGTCTCTAGCTTGTGAAGATGTTCTGCTTCCTCTTGATAGGCAGCAAGTTGCTGTTTCCAATTTTTCACACTGGCAGTGGACTCCAACAGGGCTGTAGAGAGTTTGGCATTATTTCCTTTAAGGGGAGCAAGTCCAGCCTCCCAATGTTTACTGGTTGCTGAACTATGTGAAAATGGCAATGCATTCTGAGTTGGTTCAGCCCTTGGGTCTGAGTTCTGTGTCAGGTGAGGCATTCTTTCATCATTTGTTCCCTTGATACTTCCTGGCATTAAAGGAGCCTGAAGATCCCCTCCTGCTGATTTCTGTGAAAGTGTAATGGAAAAGCCATCATTTTGTGTTTGTGATTTCTTCTTTGCTAATCGAGCATCTCCTTTAAATCCCTGAAACTTTTCTGCAAATTTTGAGATATTATGCTCAAAGGAGAATCCCAGTTCTTAAACAGGCTTGGCCCAGCTGTTTGCCTATTGGCCAAACTTCTGAGATGTTTTAGAAAATGTTATGTTTGGGGTGATGGTGTTATTTGTTACTGACTTTGAATCATCTAAACTGGTTATCCTATACACATTACTTGTGCTGTCATAGAAATGATTCAGAACTGCATGCTTGCTGGTGGGTACCCAGTTCTTCTTCGTGTTTGAGTCTATCTGGAAGACATGAGCTCAAGTGCTAAATATGTGTTGTTCCCCCATTTTGCCCAATGAAAACATACTCTGAATTTTCTGCTCTTATGCGAAGAAATGACTTCCAAAGAATTTCTCCATCTGCTATTTCACAATTGCTCATGCCCCCAACTGCCCTCTCCCTGGCCCAGGATCCTTTTCTGGAGGTACGTCAATGGTGTTAACAATTCAATTAGTTTTCTTAGGTAAAATGACTTCTCTCTCGTAAACAACAAAACGTTCAAACAAACTGAGATGGCTTTTGCTTATTAGACGTAAAATGCTTCGTGGAGGGGATAGCCATCAATTCTATCCTACAAATGGAATACATGTAGGCAAACGAAGATTCCAGCTTCACGGAGTCCAATAAAAAATGAGTTCACTGGTCATTTTGCTCATGTCTTCCTTGACACTCTGAAGAGGCAAGTAACTCAGCATTTTCAGAACTAATAAGCCTTGGGTACAAATTTCCCCACACTAGGTCTCTGGGGGTGGAGCGTGAACCCAACGCGATGTGCTCTTTAAAGATCTCTATGTGAAAATAAAATTTCCCCGAAGCAGCAATGCCACTGCTTCTCTGTGCTCACATTAGAAAAATGTGGAGAGAAAATATCTCCCCAAAGTGCACATCCGGCGGCTCACGACGTGCACGACATTCCACATTGGAATCTGTCTTTTTAATTTTTCCCCTCCTAAGACTAGGAGAAGAGAGGAGGTGAGGAGGGGGAAAAGAAGGCTGGGCAGGATCGATTCATTCTCCAAGAGAATAAACCGTGCCATTTCCAGGCTGACAGTAGGCTGGGTAGCAGAGCACGTGGGTAGCAGGGGGAGGGGCCCTGATCTCACCTCCCTCAGCCCCTTCCCCCCCCACCGCTGAGCACCAGGGAGCCTGATTTGTGCCTGATCCGCGGCTGCCCTCTCCTGTGAGCACAGGTTGTCTGAGGCTGCGTCCACAGAGAATGAATCGGAGAGCTGAGCCCCGCGCCCGGGAGGACAGAGCAGCTGTGGCAAAGGGAGCTGAAGGGGGATGGGAGCCTGCCCCAGCTCACGCGGCGGCTACTCAGGGAGAGCGGACTGGAAGCCGCGGGAAAGGTGTCGCTCTTGCTCAGCACCCCAGCACCTCTCCTCTCACTCTTTGCGCCGCCATATGCCTCCTCACATTCCCCAGCCCCGCCGCCGCATCCTCACACTTCCATCATCTCTTGCCTCTGACGACCTGGAGCTCTAGCTCTGCAGATCAGTGCCGGTCTGTGAGGCCCAAAACCAGCGCCTGCCTCTGCCTCCACCTGCCTCCTGGCGGAGGGTGCCCTTACCTGGTCAGCACCGCTGGCCTGAGGCGGCTGGGCCAACATTATACTTTTAATTTTTTATGTTTTTTATTTTCATTTTTTTAAAGATACTTAGATTACATAAATGTTACACAAAAGATATAGGGATTCCCATAGGCCCCACTGCCCACACCTCCCACACCCTCTGACATGAACATCCTTCATTAGTGCGGCACTTTCATTAAGTTCACAATGCCATTAAGAATGGACCATAGTTCACATTGTAGTTTACACTCTTTCCCACACAGTTCTGCATGTTGGGTCATGATATAAAATGGCCTATAACTGTCAGGCAATATAACTCAGGACAATTCCCAAGTCACAAAAATCCCACATATTACAGCTTTTTTTCCCATCTCCCTGACCCCAGAGCCTCCAGTGACCACTAGCTCCACATCAATGTTAACTTCACAAAAATCTGCTGATGTATCAAATAGACTGTCAGCCAGAGCTTTGCATCTTATAAGCATTTAAGTGGGAGATACTTTGTGTATCTCTATTACCAATTCATACCAAGAGCTATCAATGCCCTCTTGATCATTGGAAATAGTCATTAGTGCATTTAAACTTAATCAGATGAGAGAATTATATCAAAAATTACAGAACCAACTCAGAAATCTCATCCCTAATATGCTGTTTCTCAAATACTATTCTTGGTATCAATATCTGTATTAGTCAGGGATTTCCAGAGAAACAGAAGTGACAGTACATATATATGAGTGTGTGTGTATACATTTTATATATACACACACATACATATATATTTATAAAGAGATTTATTAGAGGAATTGTCTCAAGTGACCATAGGGATTTGCAAGTATGAATTCCATGTGTAAGCCACAAGTTGGAAGCTCTGATGAAGATGAATTTCCAAGGATAAAATGGTCAGCTGAAGTAGAGACAGACATTTTATTTTCTGGCATCTGAAATATTCAGTTCTCACTTTAAGACCACCAAATTATTGAAAGGGAAGACTTCACTCATTGCTAAGGCACTCTCCTTTGTAGATGTAACCAGCCATAGATGTAATCATCTGAATATAAATGCAAATCCATCTTTGAAATACCTTCACAATCAATGTCAGGTGAGAGATTGTTTGAACAAACAATTGGGCACCATAACCTAGCCAAGTTGATACATGAACTTAACCATCACACTCATAAAAGGAGAAGGAGACAATCTGAATAGGTTTATGTTTATTAAAGAAACTAAACCAACAATTAATACCCTTCCAAAACAGTAAGCACCCTGTCTACAAGATTTCCCTGGTGAATTCTGACAAACAATTAAAGAAGCAATAATACTAATTCTTACACACTCTTGCAGAAAAAAAGAACAACAACACTGAAATCTTCTTAAATCTTTCTGAGCTGAAAATTACACCAGTTAAAAATTCAGATATTACTAAGCAGAAAAATTAAAGATTTTATTTTCTAAAAGCATGGATGCAAAAACCTCAACAATATATTTACAAATCTAGTCCAACATTGCATAAATATAATTATAAACCGCAACTAATGGCATTTATTCCCAGATAATGAAGACTGGCTCAATATCCAAAAATCAATTAATGTAATCTAATGCATCAATAAGCTAAAGAGGAACAATCATATGATCTTCTATAGAAGCAGAGTCAGAATTTAACACAATTGAACAATAGTTTTGAACACAATCTGCACACTAGGGAAAGACTGGAAATTCAACAACTTGATAATTGACATCTACAGATAATCTAGAAATAACGTCATACAAATTGGGGAGAAATTAGATGTTTTCACCCTGAGGTCAGGAACAAGACAAGAGTGGCCCCTATCACCACTCCTATTCAATATTGTATGGAAATCCTATCAATATAATAAAAGAAAATGAAACAACCAATATCAATTGGGAAAATCAAAATTGTCTTTATTCACAGGTGATACAATTGTCAATGTAGAAAACCCCAAAGATTTGACAAAAAACTTTCAGGAATTAATAAGAGATTAATATGAGATTACAGCAAGTGTACAAGCAAAAGTCAGTTGATTTCCTATATATCAGAAATGAACTATTAGAATATGAAATTAAAAACTTAACACCATTTACATAAGCACCAAAAATTAGATACAGGCCTTAAAAATATGTACAAGGTATATTGTGAAGGAAACTACAAAACTTTGAGGAAAGAGACTAGAGAAAATCTAAATAAAGGAAGATATATTCCATTCATGATTTGGTAGAATTAATATAATTAATATGTCACTTCTTTCCCACTTGATCTATAGATTCAATGGCATTGCAAAAAAAATTCCCACAAGTTATTTTGTGAATGTTGACAAACTGATTCTAAAGATTATATGGAATTATAAAATATGCAAATTTCCAACACAATAATGAAGAGGCAATTCAGAGGCCTGATGCTACCTGGCCTCAAGCCTTACTCTAAATCCACAGTTATTATAACAGAGTGACCTTATGGTGAATAAAATATATCAATGGTATAGAATAGAGAGCCTCAAATTATGCCCACACAAAAGTAGTTTGCTGATCTCTAACAATAAACAAAGACAATTCATTGGTGAAAAGATAGAATTTTCAATGAATAGTGCCAGAACAATTGGACATATATGTGGAGAAAATCAATTCAGAAAGTCTTTTCCCACCACGAAAATTTATTCACTATGGATTTTGCACCTAATTTAAAATGCAAAACAATCAACATCTTGATTATAACATATAAGAAAATGTAGATCTTGACTTCAACAATGACATTTTAGATTAAAAAAAATAAAACCATTAAAGAAATAAAGAAAGATAAATTAGACAACATAAAAGATGAATACTTCTAGAAATTCCTGGAAAATGGAGGATTAGAGAGACACAGGGATCACTTCTCTCCAAGAAAAATAGGTAGAGGACAGACAGAAAGAGCTTGAAAAAAAATTTTGGGTTTAGGGCATGAGGAGAAGGCTGGACATGACCCAGAAGAGAGAGGAACAATGGAAAAGAATCTCAGTAGGAAAACTCATTGAGTAAAACCTGCAGCTGCAGATGCTGGTCCTCATCCCCCACCCTTGGAGCAGACAGCTTTCAATTATCCTGCCTCTAGCTGGCAACAATGGACAGAGGGCACCAGAGGGTATCAGCTCCCAGGAAAAGGGAGAAAGAAAGATGCAGTCTAAAGCTGATTCAGCTTTTGGCCAAGAAATTTGGTCTTCTGTGTCCCACAAGCCTTTCTACATCACGTGGTGTAGTGTAACTGTTTGTCCTGGGAGCCAGCAGGGGTTAAAAGAGATCCAACTCTCACAAACACCTTCCTTAATGCCTGGGACTGGTTAATGAGGACACAGAGGTGAGTGAAATTATTTCTCACTTGGAAAAGGGAGGGAGCTGCTGACAAAAGTTGGAGAACAGCCTCTGAGAAAATGAAATTTGCAAGCCTCTGAATAGCCTTGAGACAAGATTCTCTGTCACATTGTTTAAGTTAGTGTTGCAGTGAACACATTCCAACCAGGGTTTGAACTGAGAGGACTGTTGATGAGTGCTAACAGACCAAGGAAGAAAAGTGTGAGAAAGTTAAAAGTAACTAAAGGAGAAGCTTTTTCTAGCTTTAACAACCTCCATACCCAAAGCACTTGGAAGTGGGTTTACAACCCATTACTGAGTCTCTGGTACAGTTTTGGGCAGTTAAACAGGGATAATCCTAAATAGCCAGAATACATTGAACCAAAAATTAAAGAACAACTGTAACACATAGCCTTCCACCACTAAATCCCTAAGCAAAGATAGAGAAATTGAGCATCAGAGTAAACTCACCATCATAATCAGATGACAAGGCATCAGCAAAAAATTACAAGCCATTCTGAGAAGATGGAAGAAATGGCCCAACCAAGGAAATATATCACAGCCCCAGATGAGACACAGGATTTGAGACAACATCAACAAGGTTCATACAAATTTCACAAATCAAATCAATGAATTGAAATGCAGTATGGCTAAAGAGATAAGGGACATCAAGAGGAAAGTGAGCAAGCACAAGAATAATTTGAAAACCAGCAGAAGAAAAATAACAAAGCTTATGGGAAGGAAAGACATGATAGG
>JAQZBX010034590.1:0-24917 GCA_029593785.1 Cabassous unicinctus | reverse complement strand
AAAAAAAATCAAATACCTAGGAATAAATTTAACTAAAGATGCAAAAGACATATATACAGAAAACTACACAACAATGTTAAAAGAAATCAAAGTAAACTTAAATGAATGGAAGAATATTCCCTGTTCATGAATAGTAAGACTAAACATCATCAAGATGTCTATATTACCCAAATTAATCTACAGATTTAATGCAAACCCAATAAAAAATCAATACGGCATTTTTTAAGGAAATGGATAAACTAACTACAAAATATATTTGGAAAAGTGAGGCCTCAAATCACAAAAGACATATTGAAAAAGAAAAATGAAGTTAGAGGTATCACACTATATGACTGTATAACATACTACAAAGCTACAGGGGTCAAAGCTGCATGGTATTGGCACAAGAATAGACACACTGACCAATGGAACCGAATTGAGAGTTCTCATATAGATCCTCACATATACAGTCATCTGATATATGACATTGCCATCAAGACCACTCAGTTGGGAGAGAATGGCCTCTTCAAGAAGTGGTGCTTGGAGAACTAGATATCCATATCCAAAAGAATGAGAGGAACACCATCTCACTTCTTATACAAAAATCAACTCAAGATGGATCAAAGATCTAAATATAAGAGCCAAAACCATAAAGACCTTGGAAGATAATGTAGGGAAGCATCTACAGGAACTTGTAATAGGAAATGGTTTCATGAACTTCATACCCAAAGCTCAAGCAGCAAAAGAAAAAATAAATAAATAGGATCTCCTCAAAATTAAAAACTTCTGTATCTCAGAGGATGTTATCAAGAAAATAAAAAGGCAGCCTACCCAATGGTAGAAAATATTTTGCATCAATATATCTGATAGGAGCCTAATATCCTGCATATATAAAGAAACCCTACACCTTGAAAATAAAAAGTTAAACAACTCATTTAAAAAATAGGCAAATGACCTAGAAAGACACTTTTCCAAGGAAGAAATACCAATGGCTAAAAAGCACATGAAAAAATGTTCTATATACTAGGTATTAGGGAAATGCAAATCAAAACTACAATGAGATACCCATTAGAATGGCAGGTATTAAAAAACATCACACTATAAGTGTTGGAGAGGATGTGGAGGAATGGGAACCCTCATCCACTGTTGGTGGGATTGTGGAATGGTCCAGCCACTGGGAAGGACAGTTTGGCTGTTCCTCAGAAAACTAACAATAGATCTTCCATATGATCTAGTGATTCCACTGCTAGGTATATACCTAGAAGAATTGAAAGCAAAGACCCAAACAGATATATGCACTCCAGTGTTCACAGTGGCATTGTTCACTATTGCCAAAAGTTGGAATCAGCCCCGGTGCCCATCAACAGATGAATGCATAAACAAAATGTGGTAAATACATACAATGGACTATTACTCAGCTGTAAGAAGGAATATAGTATTAACACAGAGAATACCATGGATGAATCTTGAAGACCCTATATTGAATGAAGCAAACCAAGCATGGAAGGATGAACAGTACATGACCTCACTGACATGAATTGAGGAAAGTGAGCAATCTCTGAGAACCATTGTCTGAAATATAGGTTAACAAGCAAGAAAAAGAGACAGGAAGGTTGTGAGCCATCACCCATATGGACATAATCTATGGTAAAATGATAGAGTAGAGTTGCGTATTGAAGGATAGGAGAGGTGGGTAGTAATATTACTGGGTTGAGTGGTACAGGGTCAACAGGTGCGTTTAGGAAGGGCAGGTTGGAATACGCAGGATGCTGGGGGGAGAGATGGGAGAAGGACCAGCTGAACATGAGATTTGTTGGTATGAGGTTGAAAGTGCAGTGGTGGGAATGCTCTTATGACAATATGACAAGTGAGTGTCACTGGTTTAGGGTGTTGGTTGGGAGGGCATTCAGGATGGGGTGCATCTGGAGTAAGCTTCTGGGGAGTGTGTGAGTGTTCATCCTGCCATAATGTGTTGTGTCAGTGGGTGAAGACTCACACAGTGAGTGGGAAGAAGATGGAACCCCATCTTTGGGAGGACTGTTTCATACAGAAAGAGACAGTTAGGTGTCTATATGAGCAAGGGTGGATCCTAATAGGGGAGGACAATCAGCGTGTCAAGACTTCTTGTTGCATGTATCTATGAATCTTGTTATCCAATGAGTCAATTCAGGGGTGTGTCATGTGCCCCAGGGGGATGGGGAGGGAGGAAGATTGTAGATCAAACAGGAGTATTTAGTGGTCAGGGGAAATGTTTTTCATTACCTTACATTAATGGACACAGGACATGGTAAATATTATCAAAAATTATTAAATTGTACAATCTAAAATATAAACTATAGTGTAAACCATTGACAATATTTAGTAGCTATGTTTTACTACCTGTAAAACAGTTAGAACAATGCTACCATCCACATACAAAAAGGTTTTAATATGGGGTGAGGAAAAGAGGAGGAGGTTGGGTATATGACAGTCTCTAGTATTCTGTGTGTGACTTTGCCATGACCTAAAACTTCTTTGAAAATTAAATGAAAATTTGGGAGACACTGGGGAGTAAGAAGGGAAGGTGTCACTGTACTGACTGGACACCCAATAATGCAGTGATAAAAGGAAAAATGTTTAAAAATGTTTTTCTTTCTTTATTTTTTTTCCATTTTTTGAATGTCCCCATCCTTTAATTTAATTTAATTTTTAGTATTTTTTTAAGTTTCCATATATTTTATCTCTTACATTTAAACTTATCATTATTATTTCATTTTCCTATGAATTGTATTTGGCTATTATATGGGCTTCATCTTTAAGGAAGGTTTGGATCACAGAAGGGTTACAGCAGGGGTGTGAGTGGATTGTTGTTGGGGGTTGTCAGGGATGGGGGTTTCATGGCAGGATGTTCACCTGAATATTCATAAAAGATATATAAAATTGTTTAAAATGATCAAGGGGTGGAGCATGGTTACAGTGGGTGGAGAATCTCTCAATAAATGAGAGAATAATGAATTCCCAGCCTGGAGAGCTTGCCACATTCTCTAAGAGAGCAGCAACAGTCCCCCAAGTGCAAGGGCAGTGCCTGGCAAAGGAGGATGGTCCACTAATGGGTTCTTGTTATTGATGACTAGCGTTATAAGACTTTGCTCTTCTAATTGAAACTTAGCTTATTGTTATGGGGTGCCTAATGGTTGCCAACTGGGATCCTCCTTGATGCTCAAATGTGGGCTCTCTCTAAGCCAAACTCAGCATATGAATGCATTACCTTCCCCCCCTCCCCCCAGCATGGGACATGACTTCTGAGGATGAGCCTTCCTGGCAACGAGGGATTACTACCAAGTGCCAACTGGCAATATGACTGGAAAAAGACTTTGAATAAAAGGGAAAAAGGTAAAGACAAATGAGTTCATGTGGCTAAGAAACTTCAAAGGGTGTCGGGAGGTGATCCCAGAGGTAACGCTTATGCAGACCTCAGCAGGATCTCATAGAACACCAAAAGAATATCACCCCAAGCAGAGGGCCTCCTGAGGGCTCTGGAGACACCCAGGTCCTATATAAGGGGAAATAGCTCCAAAGATTGATGCCTTATCAGTGAGCTATACTTTGGAATCTGTGCTCCTAAGAGTGACAGAGTTGGACTCAAATAAGTCCTCCCTGCACATGGTCCATCAGTCCCTTCTATTCAAACCTATACGTGGTGCTGGAGTTTGTAGGTGTACTTCCAGAGACTGGAACTTTGGCCTGCCTATGTGCCAGCTGTGCCTGGAATCTCGGTGGAGCTGCAACTCTTACTCTACAACTCAATGGACTCATCCAAGACACCTGGTGAGGAGATGATGATGGACAATGGCCATCCCAGGGAAAAGAGAGAGTCTGCAGCTGCAGCTTGGATAATCCCATCCATCTTATCCATGGGATTCAATCCCCCTCTCACTTGGAGGTGGAATGGACATCACCTCTCAGACTCCTCATGATCGGGGGGAGAGCTAAGGACTAGAATGGATTTAATGGTATTCTGTTGTAGACATATTGTGATTCAAGCAATGGAAGAAATTACAACAGTGAGGTGAGCCAGTGGCCACTGGATGCTTTCAGGGCAGCGAGAGGGAAAAGCAGTTGTAATACAGGGGCTTTTTCGGGGCTTGGGAATTATCCTGAGTGACATTACAATGACAGATATAGGCCATTTTACATCAGCCTATAACGTGCAGAACTGTGTGGGAGAGAGTGTGGTCTACAGTGTGAACTATGTTCCATGCTTAGTGGCAAAGCCCCAGGATGTGTATATCCATTGCAGGTGATGTGACACAGTAATGAAAGATGTTTATGTGGGAGGTTGAGGGAGGTGTGGGAGGTGGGGAACATGGGAAACTCTGTAATTTTTTTGTAACATTTATGTAATCTAAACAACTTTTAACATATTAGGAAAAAATGCAAAAAAAGAGATCTATGCTTACATACTCATGTATACACATGTATCTAATTATTTCTATATATATACATGCATATAACTATAGGTACAGAATAATTGATAGAGATAGATGATGATAGATAGATGGATATCAATATATAAGTAGATATATAGACATATATATATACATGTGTGAATTAATCCAGTATTTCTCACTCTAATACAGCCTCATATGTTCATTCTAGCATTCTTCTATTTTCATAATTTATTTGTAACCACTATCTCTGTAAGTGAGAAACAAGCTGCTAATACCTTCTAATTAATTTATTTATTCAACTCTAATATACACTGAGTAGTTTCTGAATTACTAAACCATACCTTTGTGAGAAAAATTGACCTACTAGAATACAGTGTATGCTGTGATTCAAAGAAAAAAAAATCAATGTGCAAAAATCAGTAGCATTTCTGTACACCAATAATGAGCATTCTGAGGAGGAAATTTTAAAAATACCATTCACAATAGTTAAAAAAAATAATCAAATACCTAGGAATAAATTTAACTAAAGATGTTATAAAAAGAAAACTACACAAAATTGATAATGGAAATCAAAGAAGACTTAAATAAATGGAATAATATTCCTTTTTTCAGCATAGGAAGACTAAATATCATTAAGCTGTCTACCCTACCCAAAGTTACCTACAGATTTAATTCAATCCTAATTGAAATCAACACAGCATTTTTAACAGAATAGGAAAGACCAACAATGAAATTTGTTTGGCAAGGCAAGTGGCCCTAAATAGCCAAAGACATATTGTAAAGTAAAAATGGAATCAGAGGAATCATACTACCTAACGTATTTTTTGTTTTTTTTTTTACAAAGTTACATAGGTATGCCTATGCATGGTAGTTTCACAAGAATAGGCATACCAACAAATGAAACTGAATTGAGAGTTCTAATATATATTCTCACATACACAGTCATCTGATATTAGACAAAGCCACCAGCCCACTCAACTGAGAGAGAATGGTCTCTTCAGCAAATGGTGCTTGGAGAACTGGATATCCATATCCAAAATAATGAGAGAGGAACAGCATCTCACACCTTATACAAAAATCAATAGAAGAGGGGTCAAAGATCTAAATATAAGAACCAAGACCATAAGGTATAGGGAAGCATCTACATGACCTTGTAATAGGAAATGGTTTCATGAACTTCACACCCAAAGCACAAGCAGCAAAAGAAAAAACACATAAATGTGATCTCCCCAAAATTTAAAACTTTTGCACCTCAAAGGAGGTTATTAAGAAATTAAAAAGGCAGCCTACCCAATGAGAGAGAATATTTGGCAACCATATATTTGATAGGAGCCTAATACCCAGTACATATAAACAACACCTACATCTTGAAAATAAAAAGACAAACAACCCATTTGAAAAATGAGCAAGCAACTTGAAAAGACATTTCTCCAAGGAAGAAATACAAATGGCTAAAAAGGACATGAAAATATGCACAACATCCCTAGCTATTAGGGAAATGCAAATCAAAACTGCAATGAGATATCATCTTACACCCATTAGACTGGCGGCTATTGAAAAACCAGAGGACTACAAGTGTTGGAGAGGATGTGTAGAAATGGGAAACCTCACCTCCACTGCTGGTGGGAATGTAGAATGGCCCAGTCCTTGTGGAGAACAGTTTGGTGGTTCCTCAAAAAACTGATTATAGAACTGCCATATGAGCCAGCAATTCCACTGCTGGGTATATACCCAGATGAATTGAAAGCAAGGAGAATAACAGATATATGCACATCAATGTTCATAGTGGCATTATTCACTATTGCCCAAAATTGCAATCAACCCAAATGCCCATCAACAGATGAATGGATAAACAATGTGGTACATACATACAGTGGAATATTACTCAGCTGTAGGAAGGAATACAGTCTTAACAAATGGGATAACATGGATGAATCTTGAGAACCTTATGTTGATTGAAGTAAGCCAGGCATTGAAGGACAAATATTACATGATCTCACTGAAATGAATTAAGCAAATCGAGCAGAATCAGAAAGTTCTTGTCTGGAAGATAGGTTTACAGGACACAGAAAGGGAAAAGAAGTTTGTGAGCCAACACCTATATGGGCAAAATCTTTGATAATGTGGAAGTGTGTACTTGGACAGTGAAGGGATATGACAGGAGAGTAGTAATACTATTTGATTGGGCAGTGCAGGCTTGACAGGGGCTTAGAGTGGGAAGGGTAGGTTGAATGGTCCATGGAACTGAGGGAGGGTTGGGGATTTGCGGTTATGTGGTTGAAAGTACAATGTTGGGAACACTCTTGTGGCAATATGATGAGGAAGGGTTGCTGGTTTAGGGTGTTGAATGGGGGGGCATTCGAGACAGGGTGCACCTGGGGCAGGCTTCTAGAGAATGTGTTAAGTGATCCTTTTGTCATAATGTGTTGTATCAGTGGGTGGAGACCACATAATGGGCAGGAAGGTGTTGGACTCCTATCCTAGGGAGGATGTATATGTTCTCAAACAGAGGTTTGGGAGTCTCCTGAGAGCATGGGTGGTTCCTAATAGAAGAGGACAAACCAGTGTGTCAAGACCTTGGTGTTGTTGCACATAACTATGAGACTTGTCATCCAAGGAGTGAAGCCAGGCTGTGGCTGTGGGCCCCAAGGGGGGGCAGATGGAGAAATAAAATAGATGGTAGGTAAAGGAGGTAATTAGTGGGCAATGGAAGTGTCCTACATGATCTTGTAATGATGGACACAGGCCATGTCAAATAGCATTAAAATTTATAAAGTGGTATGCTCTAAAATGTAAACCATAATGTAATCCATTGACCATGTTTAATAGCTATGTTTCACTATTTTGTATATCAGTTGTAACACATGTACCATCCACCTATGATGTATTATTATGGGAAGGGGTAAAAAGGGAAAGATGTTGGGTATATGGGAGGCCCCTGTACTCTGTATGTGACTTTACTGTCAACTAAAACTTCTTTGAACTAAAATTGAAAAGAAGGAAGACATTGGAAAATAAATGAAAGAAAATGTCACTATACATACAGGACAAAAGATCTTAAAATGATGGAAGGCAAAATGCCATAAAAAATGTAAATGTTTTTCATTTTTTTAATATTCCAATTTTTAAATTGTATTATATTTTTAGTTTTTTAAAATTTTTATGTATTTTTTTCTAATATTTAAAATTATCATTATTTCATTTTCCTATTAATTTAATTGTCTGTTTTATTGGCCTCATTTTTGAAGAAGCTTTGGATCACAAAAGGGTTGCAACTGTGGCAGGGGATGATCATTGGTGTGGGGTGTCAGTGATGGTGGATGCATGGGAGGAAGTTCACCTGGACATACATATAAGGTATATAAATATGTCCAAATGTTCATGGGGCATTGTCACAGTGTTTAGAGATCCACACAATTACAGAAAAAGTATTGAATTTCCATCCTGGAGAGCTCTGCCACATTCTCGAACACAAATGCAATAATCTCCCAAGTACAGAGGCAATGACTAGTGAAGGAAGATGGTCCACCGATGGGCCCTTGATATTGATGACTGTGCTTATGAGACTTTGCTCTTGAAATTGAAACTTAGCCTAGTGTTATAGGGTGCCTAAGACTTACCTTCTGAGAGCCTCCTTGTTCCTCAAATTTGGACTCTCTCCCAGCCAAACTCAGCATATATATGCATTACCTTCTCCCAAGTGTGGGACATGATTCCCAGGGATGAGGCTCCCTGGCACTGAGGGATTATTACCATGCACCAACTAGCAATGCAACTGGAAATAGACCTTGAATAAAAGGGGGGGAAATGTAAAGCAAATGAGTTTATTTGGCTAATAGACTTCAAAGTAGTTGGGAGGTCATCACAGAGGTAATGCTTATACACATCTCAGCAGGATCTCATAAAGTGCCAAAGTGACTACTACACCAAATAGTGGGACCCCTTAGAGCTCTGGAGACCTCCAGGTCCTATGGTCAGGGCAGATAGTCAAAGAGTTTGTTGCTTTGCCAGTGGGCCCTATTTTGGAGTTTGTGTTCATGAGAGTGACAAAATTAGACTCAGTTATGGCTTCCTTACACATGGCTTATCTATTCCTTTTATTGGAGCCTATAGTTGGTGCTGGAATTGGTAGGTGCACATTCAAGAGACTGGAATCTTTGGGGTGTCCATGTACCGGCTAGGCCCTGAGCCTCAGCAGAGTAGCAACACTTAATTTCCAGTTCATTGGACTCACCCAGGAGAACTAACAAGGAGGTGAGGATGGACAACCACCATACCAAGGAAATGAGAAAGCCTACAACTGCACGCAAGAGAGTCCCATCCATTGGCTGAATGGGATCAAAACCCCCTCTCAATTAGAGGTAGAGTGGACATCAACAACCCAGAATCTTCAGGATTGGGTAATGAACTATGGGCTAGAGTGGACTTACTGCTGTTCTATTATAGACTTATTATGATTCTAGCAATGGAAGAAATTATAACATTGATTTGGAGGCAGTGGCCACTGGAGGCTTTGAGGGCAAAAAGTGAGAAAAACAGTTGTAATACAGGTACATTTTTGGGACTTGGGAATCATCCTGAGTGACATTGCAATGACAGATACAGGCCATTATATGTCTTCCCATAACATACAGAATTGTGTGGAAAGAGTGTATACTACACTGTAAACTATAATCCATCCTCAGTGGCAATGCACCAAAATGCATTTATCAATTGCAATGAATGTACCACACTAATGAAGGATGTTGTTTATGTGGGAAAATATGGGAGGTATAGAGAGTGGGGCATAAGGGAATCCATATATTTTTATATAACATTTATGTAATCAAAGTATCTTTAAAAAATTAAAATATGTATTAAAAAAAGAAAAAGAAAGCTTCACTGAGGAGGAAGTGAGAGTTTTTTTTGGTTCCAGTGAAACACTTATTAACTATGCATGTGCAAAACACTAATGACTAATTCATGGCATGGCTCCCATAAACCTGACTGATTACTTGGAGCTTTTCCCTATAGGAGGAGGTTAGCAGAGATAGTCTTAGACTGGCCTTTAGTAAGAATTTCTTTACATTGGACAGAAGAACCCCACCTAACTGAACTTCAATTTCATACAAATGAGAAGAGGACTGAATTTTGTAATCCCCTCATGTATATATTTTTTCTTCTAAAGCCAAAGTCCTCAGTAGAGCTACCAGGGCCCATATGTATTTCAAGCAGGAAATAGACATATGATCTAAGAGTTAGAAATAGTGCTTCTATGGTGAAAAGAGGGAGCTGTATGCAGAACACAGTAAATAAGAGATTTTGCATATATTTTATTCATTACAGCAGTCATGCTTTAAAGGTGATAAGCATTATGGATACAATTTTTTATGATCTGTGATGATCCATATATTCTTGACAAGAAGGAGTCATTGCATTCTTCTCAGAGGAAAGGAAAATCTGTGGGATAAGGATTACAGGAAATCAGTTGAAAATTTAGAACATATGCTAAGAAGATTTTGCAGTGGAAGGACTGTCTAGCATAGCTGAAAAAAAAAATGGTCAAGAAGCTTTAAAGACCTAGCTCATATTGGAGCACATAATTGTTGTTGGCACCCTCTTGTGTATGATTGTATAATTTTCTTCTGCATTGCATTTTATCTTAGATAAAGTGGGGGGAAGATAACAAATTCTTTTTTGGTTTAAACAATCCATTTAGTGTTGTGTATTACACAGAAGCATAAAAAGGCTCTATTTGGAAATAATTTATTCTGATTAGAAGCCAAGTTACTATGTAAATGTTGCCCACTGGAGTTGTGTAATACAGCACATTAATTTGGAATGAGTTTTGACTTTCTGTCTTCCCTCTAAACCAATAGATTTCTGGTTTACCTCAATTCTCACAATAATATGTTTACCCTGACTTCAAAAGTTGGGATGGAAGTGATGCATTTTCAACAAAATATGTAGCCATCACACCAGTATAGACATTTTGAGAACTTTGCCTGTTTGTATTTTCTATTCCTCAAGTTTTGCACAGTCAGTAGAACATGACTATGTAAATCTATGGATTTTCCAAACACTGTGACATTTTTATGTAAATTAGCAAGTTCCTTTTTCATCAATATTTGTAAAGGCAAAGGAGTTTCAACTTGGAACAAATTTTAGTCATCATGTATTCAAACACTGATAATATATGAATGATGAAACATTGAAGATTTATACACGAAAAGGGTCAAAATATACTTAAACCCATATGTTATGACTGCAATCCCAAATCCTTTGCATTGGCCATGTTTGTTGTTAAAATATGAATGGATTTTGTTTTTTATCTTCTCTATTCACATGAACTCTTATCCAAGATCATTCTTTGCCTCCAGAGTTTCCCCATGGTATGTTTCACCTCTACATTTCTGAGCATGTAGATTAAAGGATTTAACATGAATGGAAAAGTATGCCTTCCTTATGGGAGTAGCTTGGGCTGGAGGTTTTGTCCACGCTACCATTCAGATCCTCTTCACACGTTGGCTGCCATTTTATGGTCCAAATATCATAGACCATTTCATGTGTGACTTGAACCCTTTAATAAAACTTGTCTGCATGGATACCCATACCCTTGGTCTCTTCGTTGCTGCCAAAAGTGGGTTCATATGTCTCTTAAACTTCCTCCTTTTGATGGTTTCTTATATGGCCATCCTGTGCACTTTGAAATCTCACAGCTTTGAGGGAAGACATAAAGCCCTGTCCACCTGTATCTCTCATATAACAGTGGTCATCTTATTCTTTGTGCCCTGCATATTTGTGTATCTTCACCCAGTGACCACCTTCTCCACTGAAAAAGCTGTGGCAGTTTTATACCATGGTAACTCACATGTTGAATCCCTTAATCTACACTCTTAGGAATGAAGAGATGAAAATCCTATAAGGAAGCTCTGGGATCAAAAGATGACTTCAGTTGAGATATATTCAAGACAATACAAAAAGTGATTTTATCCTTTAAATTTAAAAGAGAAAAGAAGATGATTTCTAGGTGTTTAAAACCAAGTGAACACTATTTGTCAAAAGCAGTTTGATGTTGGTTACAAGAGCATGAAAAAGGATCAATCAGGTAATTATTTATAATTATAAAGATACCTCATTTAAATTTGCTTGTTGTCCATTTGGTTACCAATCCTAATGTACTGTCAGAATGAGAGTTTATTTTAAAATACAGATACCCAGGACACAGTTCTAGTGATTGTAAGTAGTGGTACTGCTGTTGGATTGCTGTTACTGCATTTTAAGAAAATAAGCCAGATAATTCTGAAGCAGGTGAAATTTACACACATTTTGAATAATTGTGCTATAAATTGTGTCCACAGCTTTAGCCTGTTTTGAAGTTACATTATTAATGTATTTTTTGAGAGTTATCCTTTATAGAAGAAGCTGAGACCCATGAAACTCTTGTATCTTCATAAATCATATAATACACAATTACTATCTTTGTGACTGCAAAAAAATTAAAATATTCTAAAAATAGGAATACTTTCATCATATACTGTCTTTCTTCTCTTTCTATAGTTTCTAATCTTAAATCATAATCTGGTCTAATCCTTTCTTTTTCTTTTTCTTATTCTCCCAAAGAAATTTTAACAGTTATTTTTGCTGCATTATTTGGACTGAAACTACTTGTTCTTATTAATTCTATCTAGTCTTTCAAATTAGGAGCCTTGCTTTACCATTTTACTGTGTTTTGATAGATTGATTTACTCACACCAATTTATACATATTCTTAATCTTAATCTGCATTCTTGTTGGGGTGAACCCATTGTAAATAGAACTTCTTGATGATGTTAATTTAGTTAAGGTATGGCTTAACTGAATGAGGCAGGACTTAATCCAGATTACTCGAGGACTTATAAAGAGTTCAAAGGAGGAAGTCAAGTGAGAAAAATGAAAAAAGAGCAGAAGAAAGGAGAGGAAATGGCCATGTGATGGGAAATCCAAGAAATTCTAAGGATCACCTTTAGCCAGCACCAGAAAGATAAAATCTTCTGGGAGAAAGCAAATGTTATATCTTGTATCAGATTTCTGGCCTAGAACCAATAAATACTTGTTGCTTAAACTAGCCCATTGTGTGATGTTTGTGATAGCAGCTCAGGCAAACCAAGACATGGTGTGAAGGAGAGTTTATGTATCTAATTTTGTATGTGCACTTTGGAGAAATAGATTATTGGGATTAGCATAGGGCCTGAATAAGAATATTCCAAGTTCAGTTCTTGGTTTTACTGTTTATAGTGTGAACTTTGGCAAAACACAACATATTTAAGTTTAAAGGGAAAAGATAGAGGTATTATCAGAATCAAATAGAATAATCCTGTAAAGTTCTTTGAAACTCTACATGCTAAATAAATATTAGTTATAATAACCATTCTTTATTATTGGAGCCCCCAAAAGTAGAATAGAATAACTCAACTGGCCCTGAGTGCTAACCTATTTCTTTTTAAATTTAGAAGGGATAGCATGTAATATTTCTGTCTATGCTATGAAAAAGAATACTGGGAGAGCTGACTGGTCTTGTAGGAATGCTTTTAGGCTTGAATGTACTCCAAACTCATCAGCCTTTCTTCAATCCTTACTGGTTTTTCAAACATCATAGACTCTCGTGCTTCCAGACCCTTGGAGCTGATCCATTTATAAGTCTTATTTCCTTCTGCCAAGCCCTTTTTCAAGACTCATTTTCTCATTTTCTAGGACCCTGAGGTTAACATAGCAGGTAAACAGATTATGAGCACACTTAAAATAAAGGGACATATTTGTTCAGAAGATGTAGTGTAGTGCAGCATTTATAAGCAGACTCTGGAGTCTGATTTCCTGGATTGGAATGTGACCTGGCAAAGTTTATTTCTTCATGTGTGAGATGGTAATAATAATACCAGCCCCATGAAATTAATGGGTTAATAATATGAGTCAATATATTTTAAGTGCTTATAACAGTGCCTGGTCCATAGTAAACATTTTAAATATATATAAATGGGGCTAATTGGCTTCTAGAGCTAGCAGAAGCCTCATTTGGCCTGGGTCAGGATCTCTGTGGATTTTGTCCTGGTCCAGATACATTAGGTACCTTCTTGCATAACTAACTGTGTTACATGGCTTTTTCTTTGAATTCAGACATTGGTATTACTGAATTTTGAGACATTATTCAGTCTTTGAAAGTCCTGTAAGTAGCGAAGTTTCAGATGATATGGAAGAATTCAGGGTTCTGAGGTCAACAAAATTGTGACTGAATTCCTTCTCACTAGTTGACATAAAAAAGCATGCATTTCAAAATCTATCAGAGTTTTATTTTAATTTTAGTTCATAGGTACAATGAAATCCAGTACCTATTTCTTCAGTTATTTCAAGCATTAGATGAGATTATGAGTGCAAAGCATTCAGGGGAGTGCCTGGAACTTAGTAGGAGCTTAATAAATATCAGTTTCACTGCCTCCCTCATTTCGTCATCAGTGTCATATTTCTACCTGATTTTTTTTAAAGTGTGTGATTTATATTTATTATTTCGATGCAAGAAGATATTATATTAAGAGGCCATAAGAAACTTACATATTTCTCAGAGTGAACCCAGTAAAATTAATGTAGGAATGACCTGATTAGCATGATGGGAACTGTAATTTAAAAGTTTGAATGCTTTATTCATATGTATTAAAAAAATTGATTTAAGAAAAAAAAAATCCTCAATGTACCCAAATTAAAACCAGATTGAGGAAGTCCCCAAAATTCAATGAATTTTTAAATGACATATAAAAGAGCTGAAGTATAATAATTTACAAATGTATTGAAAGTTATTATTTTTTTATTACAATGTGCAAGCCCTCTGCTATGAAGTCATTTTCTTGTTTAATTCTCAAAAGAGTCTTATGATGTATGTAACGGCTATTCTTCCTTTCCCAAAGAGTTAACTGAACCTTAGATAATTTAAATAAGTTACCCAAAGTCACAAGCTGGTGAATGCATAATATAGTGTTTGAATCCATGTGGCATGGCTCCAGAGCATACACATTTGAATAAGCTGTAGTTGAGAGAGATAAGCATGAGAAAAGTAAACATATTTAAAAAACAACATAAATTCAGTGTGAAAAATGCTAAAAAGCAGTGAAGCAAGTGATGTGATAGAGAGGGACTCAGAGTGGCTGGGGTCACTTTAGACTGGGTGTCACAACCCAAGAGCAAGTATTTATAGTTTTTATCTAACCATGTCCAGGGATGAGAGACAATTAGTTAAAAGGACATGAGCAAAACCATTAAAGCACTGACTTGTAGTGAGAGGGGACTTTTATTTAACCTGGATAAGTATCATTATATGCTCTTATCTACTCTGACTTGAAGATCATCAATGAGTTTACTGTAACTGTTAAAAATTCAGTGCACATAAAATCTGTATGAATAGAAATAAAATGAATGAACTGAAGCAAACTTCTTCATGTGTCCTTTCTGGCAGTTTCTCTCTTTAGAAAACTCTTTTGTCTCATCTAGATCTTCACACTGCTGACTTGCCATCACCACTAAATCTACAGTTCAAATGCCTCACCCCTTGCCTTCCCCCTTTGAGAGGACTTCCCTTACCACTCATTGTAAAGCCATTGCTATCTCCATGTTTTATTCTCTATCACATCACCCTGTAAAAATTTCTCTATGATATTTTGACACTCTGATTTATCTGATTTATTCATTTGTTTTCTCCTCTTTCTAAATTACAACGTACCATTAAAGGAAAGGCAATATCTGTTTCATTTACTACTGCATCAGCAGTACATACAACAAAGCTTGCCATAGAATAAACACTTAATAAGCGTTCACTGAATAAAGGCCATTATCTTCACTTTACCCTCTGAAGAGTAACTATATTTGTAAAAGTACCCTTGTTAACTGGAATGCTTTTGAAAATGATGATATTCCAATCTTGGTGATAAATTGAGATGCAGAAATTAAGGTCAGTTTCAGATATTTTAGCTGAAGACATAGAATCATCCACTTAATTTGAATAGACAGATTATATGTAACTAAAGAGTTTAATGAATATTTGGAAGGGCTAGAGTCACAGAGTCTGGGTTCAGACAAGAGGAATTAAATGCAGAAGAAAACCTCTACAAGATGTGGCATGCTAAGAAGGGACCTGCTGCAGCTCTGACACCAAGACCTTGCAGCCACTGGACAATCTGGAAAGCTATCACTTTTCCTGATGTCAGAACCACTCTGGTATGAGCCTATCCAGATATGTCCTCTGCAACTAGGGCCAAAAGTGACTCTAACAGGGACCTCCCTAAGCTTCCAAGAAGTGAATCTTCATAAAATAAGGTTCCATGTAAGGGCATAACTGAACACAGAATCAGCCAGCCATTTCATTGGAAATCAGGATTGAAAATGCTATTAAGCAGAAAGTATCTGTGGAACTTCTATTCCCTGATGGTTTGGACCTCTGTGAAGTACATACAAAGCCAAGTTTTTGCATGTGAAGTTTCTTTGAGTGGAACATTTGTCAGCCTGGACTAAATGAGACAGAGAAGGAGCAAATTGAAGGAAGAATGACTTGAAGGGTAGAACCATGGAAAACATAGTCTGGACCAAAAGGACCTTCTCAGGTCAAGAGAATGAGTTGACTGCTGAAAGGGGCAGGTTCACCCCTATGCTTTGAGGGGGCTGTCCCATCTGCCCTGACACTTTGGGGTGGATAGTCTTTGTGCCTCATTTTTCAAGAATTTTTCTACTGCCTCAATATTTGGAGATGGTGTGGTCTGTGCCCTGGGGTTCGCAGAGAGCTTGGCTGTGACTCCATGCATGGATAGGATAGGACCTGTGCCCTGATATTAGCAGAGAGCCTGACCTACCCAGATGCTCAGAGAGGGTGACACCTTTACTCCAGTGTTTCGGAAGAGCATGGCCACTGCACAAGTGCTTGGAAAGGGTGGTTCTGCAAACCATTAAGCCCAAAGGACAAAACATTGATGCATCATTGATTCTCATACCTTGAAATCTGATGGAGCTTGCCTTGCTGGTTTTCAGAATTGTTTGGGAATTATGACCCCTGGTATCCTTCCAATTCCTTCTTATTGGAATAGGAATGACTACCCTATGCCTGTCCCTTAATTGTATATTGGAAGCAGATAAATTCTTTTCTAGATTTCACAGGTCCATAGAGGGGGAATTGTGTCCCAGAACAAACCATATCATAATCGATTTTGATAAGATTTTTTACTTAGCATTGTTACTGAAATGACTTAAGACTTTCAGGATGTTGTGACACAATGAATATATTTTTATGTAGAAAGAACATGTCTTTTTGGGGTCCAGAGGTTCGAGTGTGGTGGTTTGATGCTTTATGTACCCCAGAAAAAGATATTCCTAAACTTAATTCATTCCTGTGGGTGTGAACCCATTGTAAGTAGGACCTTTTGGTGATGTTACTTCAGTTAAAAATTTGTCAACCTCAGTCATTATAGGTCTTAATCCTATTACTGAAGTTCTTTCAAAGGAAGGTGAAATTCAGACAGATTGAGAGAAAATCATAGGCAGCAAGAAGCTGAAGTTCACCTGAACCAACAAGAGCAGGGAGAAGCCAGGAGAGACCTCCATGTGCATTGCCCTCTGGGAGCCCCAGACCAAGGATCCGGCAGCCAGCCCCAGAAATCCAGTCTTCAAAAGGAAAGCATCGCTTTGGTAATGTCTTGATTTTGGACTTCTCCTAGTCTCAAAACTGAGTCAAATAATTCCCATTGTTTAAGCTAACACAGTGCATGGTATTTGCTTTGGCAGCAAGAAAGGTAGATAGTGTTATATTCACATTTTCATCTAAATTTTACTGAATACCTGCTGTGTAAGGCATTTGTGCTTAGTGTTGAAATCGAAAAATAAATGAATAAGATATTCCTCAACCTTCTGTCACAGCACAATATAGCATATGTTTACACAGCAATTCTCAAGTACATCTTCTATCTTATTTTTGACACATTTTGTTAGATGGAAACTTTCTTAATTAAAAAGATGTTTGTCTAATTTTATTTTAAATAAAATGCAAATTCCTTATCAAGATCTATCATATCCTCAAGGTTTGGTCCCTATTCATCTTTTCAGCCTCATTGTGTCCTACTTTCTCCCTTTCCTGTTTGCCCTCCAGACCCACTGATTTTTAGGAATCTTGAACTTGCCAAATGCCTCTCAATAATTGTCCTTCCACTTGCAACAGCATTTCTTCCACTTGCAACAGCATTGGTAGCAACTTCTAATCCTTTGGATCACAGCTTTAATAGTGGTCTTCTTTAACTTTTGCATCCACAGTAGAATTTGTCCATTTCTTTTCTGTCATGGTATACTCTTGTCTCTATAGTACTTATCACAGATGAGATCTGATTACTAAGTCGTTAACTTACATTCTTGTAAGGTCAGTCTAAACAAATTCTTTTTATTTTTAATTATTATTTGAATAACCACTGTATCCTGATACCATAAAATAGTACTGGCACATTATATTTTCTCAGTAAAATTTAAAAAAAGAAAACAATCAATTCATAAAAAATTAGTTATTATCTTTAAATTAGAGATAAAATTTTAACCTACCTTACAAAATATTAAGCAAGAATCATTTGTATGTGAATATTCTCACTCTTCTGGTTTTGTGATAATCAGGATAGGCTAAACATTCACTATATTAAAAATCGTGCATGTGTTCCCAGATCTAGTTTTTCTCCCTAGGTCTGGTTTTTAGTATGCTGCTGATAAACTAAGCCTGATTTAGTATATGACTGTCCTGTACAGGAAAAGAATGAAACTTTGGGTATCTTTGGTCAACCTTAAGAGATATAGCAGGGGGATGGATGTAGCTCGGGTGGTTGGGTGTCTGTCTCTCATATGGAGGGACCTGGGTTCGATTCCTGGGTCCTCCTGGTAAAAATTTTAAAAAAAGAAAAATATAGAAGGTGCATGCGCCGTCAGGTCCCGCAAGCGAGTGAGACGTTTGGCCCCATGAGCCATGCAGCAAGATGATGACATAACAGGACAGTGACACAAGGGAAAGTCAAGATGAGATGCACTGAAAAACCAGGAATTAAGATGGCACAGGCAGTAGAAAGCCTGTCTCCCACATCAGAGGTTCTGAGGATCGAATCCCAGTAAAGACAAGAGGAGAAGGATGAGAAGAAAGGGCAGGAAACAGAAACAGAGTCTCTCAGCGAATGGACACAGAAACAACAAAAATGAGGTGGGTGGTAAAAATTGATAAAAAATAAATAAATGAATAAATCCTAAAAAAAAACCTGTATAGGGGAGGAAGATATGGACTATAGTTGGTAGTAATACTTTGAGGATGCTCTTTCATGATTTCTTAGCAAATGTTTCACAACAATGAAAAGTATTTCTGGTGGGCTGATGTGTGGAAGCCCTGTATAACATTATGCATGTTTGTTTTGTAAGTTCACAATGTTTACTGAACACTTATTGTTTATGTATGTTCATGTATGAATGATATACTTCAATAAATTATTGGGAAAACAAGAATCATTTGTGTATTAAGGTAAGGAAAGGAAAACTTTCTATCACAAATTGGAGAAAAAAGTGATAATTTCACCTTATTGCAACAAATAAGTAGGCTTATATTTTATTCTCAAAAGCAACTTAACTTCTAATGTTTTGGAAGCTATTTTTTCTTCCATGTTACATCTCAATGATGCCAATTATGTGATTGTTCTAGAAGCTTCTTTATATATAGATGTCCTTTCAACACTGGGTGGAAAATCCCAGTGAATTTAAGTAAGAAGCAGTTTTGGACACACTCCAATTCCAGGACTCAATATTAATTGCTGTAGTTAGAAAGGATAAAAGGTCCATTGTTTTTTGTCCCTGTCGGGAGAATACATTATCTTCTTAAGAACTGCCATTACTATATCAGGAGATGCTTTGCTAAGCTTAAAGCCCCATATAAAAAAGACTTAATAGCCAAGAAATCTCAAGCATAATTTGTTTATGACATACCCACACTTTAAAAATCTCATGTATAACTTTTTTGTTCAAACACAGTAGAATTAGGGGTAAAAATCCTGAATTGATGTTGTTCTCTTTCAAGTACTGGATAAGAATTTATTAGGAAAAATTTTCCTGTTAAATGGCTAGTTACTATCTTCTTATGTAAATATAGAATTTGCTTGCATTTTTAACAAATTGTCTTAAGAAATGAAATTTTTGTTTTTCTGTCATAGATTCCTTTTTAAAAGGTCTATAATACAAGTAATAATTTTCTGAAATATTCAGAAAATCCTATGGAGAAATGGACACACATAACCATACGAAATCAAATTTATTCCCAACGAAGAAGGCAGCTTTTATTCCCTATGTGGTCATACTTAGTAGAAAGAGGAATTTCCAGGTGCTTATGAGTGAGTTAAAAATTTTTCCTTCAGATTGAGAAAAAGGCTTTGAATGGCTAATAATGGAAATCACACTTATCAACTGTGCGCATTTTCTTTTTACGTAGGGATTAATTTCACTTGAGCTTGTAAGAAATGAACAGTTAAAAAAAAGTCTGGTAGCAACACAGGGATTATGAAGAAAACCAAAATTAGATTCCAAATCCAGTTTTCCTGCTTGGGTAAATTATATACATTATATACAGAATTGGTTTCTTCAACTATACATTGGGGATAACAATATTTATTATTATAAAGGTTAAATATGATTCACTAAATTTGATTGTATATATAAAAATACATTTTGTTGAGTGATATATGTGTGTGTGTACATGGACATAGCATCTGACACAGTTAGGAATTACAAATGATTGTGATTTTATTATTTCTTTTCATTAGTATTTTCTCCCTATTTTAAAGTTATCAATGGAATGAAAAATTTGTTTTCTATTTGTTTTTCATTTTAGAGGGATATAAGCTTATGATACATTCTGATATGTGGAAATTGAAATTTTCAATACTTTATAACAAAACAAAGACTGAGTATCCATATTGGTCCAGGCACTGTGCTACATATGTTTTCATCTATTTTAGCTCAATAGGTAATTATAAAAATCATGAAAGCTGCCATCATCTAATTTTACAAAATTAAATGTATAGCTAAATATAGTGACTATCACTTAATAATGGACTCCCAGCTAGTTTTAGAAAAATATAGCATTTTGGAAATAGGTATTATCTTAAGAAATGATTTTCTCTATACACAATTTTTGCTTAAAGCATGAACACTATAGAAACATTGAGTAAGGTAAAATTGATTCTGCATTTAACTAATGATGAGGTTTATGGGGAAAAAAAACCCAGTGGAATAAGGCTTTTTCTCTTTAATGACCTGCACTCTAAGGTTATTAGTGGGGTGGAGATATTTATAAGCAACTGTAATTGTCAAGTAGCCAACTGGAGACTTCTTCAAGGCAAGTTCAGTATCACTGAAAAATAAGAGGAAGAAAAGTAGACCTGATTTTACCCTCAGCATAATGAGTTCTGAAGTAAATATTGAGCTTAATGAGATAGTGGAACCTCTTTGATATATGGGAGTCTACTATTTTTGAAAGTTTTGACACAAATTGGTGTTCTATAAACATTTTTTCCATTAAATGAATAAATGAAAAATTAGCCTTTACAATATACCTTTTTCCAATATCTATTATTATTTTTTATAAAATTATGCACTGAATTGAGGAAATGGAAAAACATTCTGTATACTTGAGAAATATAAGTTCTGTATCAAAATGAGAATTGTAAAAGAATAATTAGGGAAGTTAGCAAAACAGGTCATTTATTTATTCTGTTGTGGTCCAAGTTAGGAAAATTGGATATGATTGAGTGTTTTATAGTAATCCATGGTAAGAATTTGAACAGGGGATGGCACAATCAAAATCAAGTTTGAAAAAAAGACCCTATGAGATGCTATAGGAGCACAGAATGTTGGAGGCATGAATGAAAACAGACAGACCTGCAGTAGCCTATTGCAGTAGGCCAGGGATGTAGTGAGGATAATCCAAATTATGATATATTTTGAAGGTAGAGTCAACAGGATTTATTAAAGGTCATCAATGACAGAGGATTTAAGGAGTGAAGGATACTGTGAGATATTTATTCTTTACAATAGCATGGAAAGTGGAAATATTAATTGAGGTGGGGAACAACTAGGAAGGAATAGGTTAGTATGAAAAATTAAAAATTTAGTCATAAATACTGATTTGATATTAAATTAGTGATATCCATTTGGTAGTTGCAATATATAAGCTTATACACTAGAGGAGAGATAAGGGCCTCATGTAGCAAATTGTGATGCTTCAGCTTTTATAGGTTAGGAAAATGCAGAAGATCCAAACAAAAGACAATAAGAAGGAGGTTTCAGTGAGACCTACAAAGTTATGCAAACAATTCCCCCCAAATCATACATTGCAGTCTTCCACCACTAAACAAATAAGCCATTTTACCTGTGATCCACTGTTTCGTGCTTTCCTTAGTGCTCATATATCCGCTCTGGCACTTTGTTATTGTTTGAGAATGCTGATTAGTTTGAAACAGAAGAAAGCAACTTCATTCTTGCTTGAAGTGGGAGCAGTCTCCTGTGGATGTCGCAAAAATATGCACCAAACCATTTAAACCATGGAAACCTCTCTTGGTAGTGGACTCTCTTTGTAGGTCAGGATGAGAGGAACCACAGTCTTATAGATGTATTAATAATCTATTTCAAGATGCTAAAAGACTGGTGCAGACACAACAGTGTATGAGTAAAGTCCCAGCGGATGTGTCCATACCACTAGTCCTGGACAAAATAAACACCAGTGTCAGAGACTGGAGTGTCACCTTTTCCATAAAGAAGATGCTTGAATAGCTTGAAGTTGCTGTTTTTATTTTTGCATCTGTGTTGACAATGAATGCAGTTTCTTGAAAAGTTCATGGAATTTATACTGTGGAAATAAGGTTTCCAAAAAGCCTTGCAAGAAGAAATAAACCATTCTCCTCTTTAGCTGGTTGTGCTGAAACATTTCAAATACACAAAGAATACCTTTCCATGTTGTCTCAGCTCCAATAATGATCTTCAGTTCATCTGGCATAATTGCAGGTAATTTAGTTTCTCCTGCAATTCTTGTACTCATTTCAATAGCTCTGTCTCTGCACGGAACAGTCTCTGCACGGAACAGTCTCTGCAAAAATGAAGCTCTGAAACATTTAATGAATCTGATCCTTGCTCCGGGGTGGTCCACCAATATATATGGTTAAATATTTTTCTGTTGAAGTAGGTTTCTTATATTCTTTCACAATCATTGATTTATCTCTTTTAATCATATAATTCATACATGAGAAACAGCATTACCCTAAGTGGAATATTGTCATCCACATTGAGAAACTGAGCTGAGACTGAAAGATGTTCAGAATTTGAATCAGTCTTTGGAATTAAAGGAGGCACTTAGAAAAAATGATTTCCTTATATCTTGACCTAATCTTTCTCACAGTTTGCCCTTGTTGTCTGACATTTTAATCATTCCCTCTGCCAAGCTATCAGGAAGAGGTTTAACTGCATTTGAAACACTCCTCAGATAATTGCAAAGTGGAATTTAAAAGTGTCCATCTTGTGAGCCAAACTGCCTTTTCATTTACAGTAGGCTTTGTTCTCCAGGAAGTCATACACATAGTCAGTCAAAGCTGGTGATACTTTCACAACTGCAGGAGTAAATAATAACTTCAGATATGCATTTAGATGCATTTTTTTCTTTTCTAAAAGATCTCTATCCATATTATTAAAAGTCTTTTCACCAGAAAGCTTCAATATGTGTGACAGAGTTTCAAACTGCTCAGTGATTCTCATGTGGAACTCATGGAAGTCACTATAATAGCGATGTTTTCCACATCTCCTCACAGTTTAGATTGCACTGATGTTCAGTAATGGCATATATACAGCGTACAAAGAATAAGATGACCACAGTAATACGGAAGGCACAGGTGGAGAGGGCCTTCTGCTGTCCTTCAGAGCTGTGAATTCTGAGGAAGCAAATGATGAGGACATAGGAGGTGAGAGGAATAGAAAATAAGCAGACACAATGGCTGACTGTTTGCAGCAACAAAGTGTCCAAAGATGCTAGTGTCAGTGCAGGAGACATTCAACAGAGGGTACAGATCACCAGAGAAATGGTCAATGATTGTGCAGCCACCGAAGGGCGACAAGAACATAAAAAGGATTTAAATCAGAGGATGAAGAAATCCCCCAGCCCAGAATATGACAACCAGGAGGATACACACCCTCTGGTTTATTGTGATCATTTAGTGCAGGGGCCTGCAGATTACCACATAGTGGTTATAGGCCAGCACCATGAGCAGGATGAGCTCAACTCCTCCAAGGAAATGCTCTGCAGAGAATTGAGTCATGCACCCAATGAAGGAGACAGTTTTAGTTTCAACAATAAGTCAAATATCATTTTGGGGCCATGATAAAAGAGAATAAGCCATCTAGTAAGGACAAGAACAACAGAAAAAAAATAATTTGGGGAGCCCAGTTATGTGCTTGTTGCAACTGTCACTATGAGTAGGTTGCCTGCCAAATTGAGACAGTAGATCAACACAAAAACAATGAACAAGAATTTCTGTGTATCTGGATTCTTTACCAGGCTGAGCAGAATGAATTCTGTCATGTTGTTTTTTTGTACCATGAATCCAATTAGGCATTTGAATAATTGATTTATCTGCAAATAGCACAGGGAAGCATTGGTGATAGATATATTTTAATGAAGAAATAATATTTTTCAGCATTATTTGTAAGATTGATAGAATCTCTGAACAGACAATACTCTGACTTAAAGTTGAGCCATATTAGTCACATATTAAACATGTAGAACTCTTCTACATATATATTTGGTCCAGTATTCCTTACTCTTAGGAACATACTCTAGGTAAAAGAAAATAGAGAGAGATAGCTATAGATATAGAAATATTTATATATTTTTATAGGCAGAGTTTCTGCATACAGGTTGTATTTCACAATATTTTTATAACAGTAAAAATAAAAATGATCCAAATATCTGTATAAAGGGGAACAGTTTAATTAATTATGATGTATAATTATGAAACATCAGGGTGACATTAAAGTGACTTGTAAAAAGAATAGATGATGTAAAAAGGTATTTTAAATACATACTGAATGGAAAATGTAAGATATAAAATATCTTCTATATTAGGATCTCAATTGTCTACAATAATGTGTAAGCATAGAAAAGTGTCCAAAAAAGTACACCAATGATGAACAGTGCTTATCTGAATGATGAGATTAATCACAATTCTTGTGGAATTCTTTTATACTTTTTCTGATCTGAATTTACTATAAGGACAATATATTACCCTTATTATCAGTAAAATAATTTAATGAAAGTTTTACTTTATTATCTATAACTTGGGTCCACAGTATCTCAAATGATTGCTTTTCTAAAAAAAACTGGGTATACAATTCAATATTCATAATTATCTTTGACGGTAGAAACACATGTTTAAATATAACTTATCTGTAAATTGAAGATCCTAGTGCCACATT
>JAQZBX010034589.1:0-24930 GCA_029593785.1 Cabassous unicinctus | reverse complement strand
AAAGAAAGAAAAATTTATCTCCAACCTAAAATTCTATGTCAAGAGAACTATCAACAACAAAAAAAAACATTTTTAGACAATATCACAAAATATTTATCCTTTGGCATCCTGTCTCATGAAGTTACTGAAAAAAAAAACAAAAGAATTAACTGAAAAAAGATTTGAGATCCAGACCGTAGGGGATCCAGTTCAATTAAAAGAAAAAGGTTATTCCAGGATGACAGCCATGCACTAGGACAGAGCAGCTAGCTCAGTTTGGAGCAAGAGTAAAGAATGCTCCAAGAGGAGAGAAGGCTGGAGAAAGAGAACAGGAGAAAAGTCTTCTAAAAAAAATAGGATGTAAACACCTAACTAAATTTAGGGCTATGTTAAGGTAAGGTATATAGAAAACTAAATAAAATATCAAAGAGTAAGAATGAACTCTAAGAAACACAAAAAAGATAAATAAAATCATGGAATACATGGTTTGGCTATGAATAATGCTTAGTCACAATAATGTAAGAATTGATATTAATTTAACTAAAAATTTAAATAGAACTATATTTGACTAATGTGGGGAAGGGAAAACTGTATGTCTGAGCAGATGTATTTGTTGGGCAGAGGGTGATAAGAAAGCTAAACTTTCACTTTCCAAGACTGGAAGTCAATATAAGCACATTATTTAAAAATACAAAAGTAAAAGTAATAATAGTCAGTGTGCCAGGCTCCATTCTATATGTATTAACTCATATAACTGACATCAACCCTGTAAAGTAGATACTACTATTATTCCTATTTTACAAATGAAGAAGCACAGAGAAATTAAGAGATTTGCCTAATGTCACACTGTTAGCATCAGAAGAAAATAGCTCAAGAAGTTGAAATTGCTTGCCTTTGGAAAATAAGAATATGTGCTGGGGAACGGTAAGATAAGGGAGTTTGTTTTATTTCATTATAAGCCATGAAGAACTATCTGAGTTTTTAAACTACTTAAATGTATTACTTGAATAAAACATTAAAATTAAATTAAAATGAACAATAAAAAAAGTAAGTTGGAAGAAGTGACAGGGATGGGTTAAAAACAATGAGCTCATCCTTATCACCTTCAATCCATTTTAAACCTTGTTATCAGAATCAACACTGTTTTCATCATATTACTGCCTTGCTTAGAAACCTTCACTAACTCATTTTCTATTGCTTTAAGCTTGTTTTATGTTTGATTTCCAAGGTCCTCCATAAAATGGCCCCATCTATGTATCACATGTTATTTTTCATTCCTCCTAAATAAATTATCTTCTGGAATGGGTATAGCTCAGTGGTAGAGCACCTGCTTCCCATGTACAAAGCCCCAGGTCAATCCCTGGTACCCTTTTTTTAAAAAAAAAAAAAAGTATCTTCTATAATAAAGCCTACTTCCTCAGTATTCTGTTCACTTCAGCCTCACAACTGGTTAATGTTGTTACCTATGCTTGAAATAATTTCACACTTTTCACAATATAATAATCCACACCTGTTCCATGAAACAGTCTATGACTCCTTCAATATTCAGTGAACCCCTTTCTTCTACGCATCTAGGGTTTAAGCTGATATCATACAACTTACTGCTTACCATGCTGTCTTGTGCTGGATGCCTATTTCACAAATGTTAGCCTTGTCTCCACAAATAAAAACTTCTTAAAGGCAAAGACTGTTTTATAATTCTAACTTCCTGGAATACTCTCAAATACTTATAATCTGTTTTTATTAACAGATGGTAATTATAAGAAACAAAATACCTTGCTACATTACATGAATGAATGGTATAAATTACTATAGATATTCTAAATATATATCATATTTACAGAAGAGTCAATGTCAACATTTCGGAAAAAAGTCTTTTACAAAGAATGCTCTTCATTGGCTTTGGACTGGATATCAAATGCCTCATAACAACTACATTACTTTCAAGCTCTAAATACCCTCCCCAGCACCAAAACCACAAAACACAATTGGATTTTTAAAAAAGAGAAATGTTTCTTTGTTAAATGAGTTCAAGGCTTACACAAACTCATTTCATAAGTGAAGTAGCCCTTAAAAATATAGTGTCTTTTATTATAACTTCTAGCTCTTTTATGTTTAACTAATAAGCTTATCTGATAAAGGCAAAATCACATTTCAGGTTTTAATACCTTCATTTCAATAATCTTTTGAAAGGAAATGATCTAAAGATTCAAGTACAATGCAGAGAAAATTCAGTAAGGGTGGGTACATAATATCTAACTATACTTGATTCTGAAGAAATAATTTAAAAAATCAAGGATTTCAAAGTTCTCCTCCCATGTATCTTTGCGTGGTGGGGTTTTTTTGTTTTTTGTTTTTGAGGTACCGGGGCTGGGAATTGAACCCTGGACCTCGTATATGAGAAGGCATTGTTCAACCACTGAGCCACACTGGTTCCCAAGTTGGTTTTTTCATTTGTTTGCTTGCTGTTTTGTTTTTTTTTTGTTTTTAGGAGGCACTGAGGACCAAACCTGGGCATTGTTCAACCACTAAGCCACACTGGCTTCCCTAAGTTGGTTTTTTCATTTGTTTGCTTGCTGTTTTGTTTGTTTTTTTTTGTTTTTAGGAGGCACTGAGGACCAAACCTGGGACCTCCAATGTGGGAAGCAGGTGCTCAACTGCTTGAGCCACATCCGCTTCCTCCCATGCACCTTTTATTCCCTTCCACACAGCAAAAGAAAATATGTCACTATACCCAATATCTGTAAGAGGTGGTTTATCTCGCCCCCTCTTATAACACAGGAAAAGTTCTGGGCTTTTCAGACTTCCATAGTTCAAGTTTGCTTGGAGAGCTGATGGAGTGGCTTCAACACAGGTATAACCTTCAGGGACTGTTTCCCCAGCTGATTTGATAATAATAGCAATGTCTGTAATCGGAGCTTTAGGTCCAGTAGACTTAGTATCTAAACGATTTATTTCTTGATCCAAAAGAGTAGATGTATCAGTAAGACCTGCTATGACAAAGTAGTCTGTCACTCTTGGCCCTTTGTCTTCTATCATGGCTGCTATTATATTTCCTAGAAAAGAGAAAAAATATAAATGAAATAAAATACTTTTATCCTTACTCACTAAAATTAAAATACCCCTTAGTTAATTGTGATTAAATAACACACTTTCCAGTTGGACTTATAACCAAATTGTTGTCATTTTACCTTCTACAAAGTACAAGTTTACAGGAGCAATTCACTGGGAAGGCTACAGTGCTCCTTTCACATGCCTGAGGCGCTGTTAAGAATAATAAAAACCCTCTGAGCTGGGCTAAAGTACTTTCCTATGACAAAAAGCACTTAATCAATATTCAAACCCTTTAAAACACCATTCTCTTTTAAGCTCCACAAGCATTCCTAGAGATAATTTCACATTTAAATAGAATGCATCATGAATTAATCAAGGTCTAACAAAAAATAAAGGAAATAGTAATAAATATAATTAAGCCAGTCTCTCAATAATCCAGATAGACTTTTTGTTCCTTGTAGGTAAGAAACAACACAGTGTAAAATAAATTAAGGATCATTAAAATAGTTCATATATAAATGCCGAAGAGAGATTAAGAATCTATAACTAAAGAGAAGAAAATGTATGTAAAATACACATTGAGATTTAGGTGCTACACAGTAGAAACCTAGAGAATATGGATTCTCAGTCAAGATTTCTATGATCTTTAAATTCAATTTGGGTTAAGTCTCATTGCTATACCTCTAAAAATAAAATTAAGCTTCTGAGGCTTTAAATATTCCCATGGATTTTATATGCTTTGTGAAGACTACTTTATTGAGGATATAATTTGCGTATAATAAAGTGCACATATTTAAATTTTATATGTTTTGACAAACGTATACACCTTTAAAACCTTTACCACAATCAAGATACCTAATACAATCCCAAATTTCCTTGTACTCTTTCATTATCCTTCTCTGCCATCACTCCCCAAGCAACAAATGATCTGCTTTCTGTCACCATAGATAAGTTTCTATAAGTTATATGAATGGAATCATACAGTATGTACTTTTTTTTTTTTTAAATATCTGGTATCTCTTATTCATAATTATTTTGAGATTCACCCATGTTGTTGTATGTATCAATACCACATTCCTTTTTATTGCTGAGTAGCATTCCTTTGTAAGATTATACCAAAATACATTTATCCATTTACCTATTAATAGACATGTGGGTTATCTGCAGATTGGGGCTATTAAAAAAAGCTTCTAAGAGCACTCATGTATAAGCCTTTATTTGGCCACATACTTTTTATTACTCTTCAGTAAATTCCAAGGATGAAATGGCTGGATCATCTAGAAGGCGCAGGCAGTTCTATGAAACTGCCAAATAGTTTTTTTTAAAGTGAGTGTACCACTTTACATTCCCTCAAGGAATGTATGTGAAATTCCAGTTATTCCACATCCTCAACATTTTATATGGTCAGTTTTTTCAAAATTCAGGCATTCTAAAAGCTATATAAGCTATATAGTGGTACCTAATTTTTGTTTTAATTTGCATTTTTCTAATGACTAATGATGTTGAGTATCTTTACATGTGTTTATTTTCCATCCATAGATGATCGTCAGTGAAGTGTCTGCTCAAATCTTTTGTCCATTTTTTAACTGGGTTTTTTTTTTTTTTGATTATTCAGTTTTGAGAGTTCTTTATACATATTCTGGATACAAGTTCTTTTTCAGATATATGCTTTGCCAATATTTTCTCCTAATCTGTGACTTGTCTTTTTATTCTATTAGCAGATTGAAAAGCAGCTTTTATTTTTGATGAAATCCAATTTATCAATTTATTCTTTTATGGAACATTGTAGTATCATATCTAAGAAAGCATTGTGTAATCCAAGGCCACAAAGGTTTTCTCCCATTTTTCTTCTCAAAATTTATAATTTTACGTTTTACATTTAGACCTATGATCCATTTTAAGTTAATTTTTGTGTATAGTGTGCAGTATGGAGAGAGATTCATTTTTTGCATATGGATATCCAATTTTTCCAGTGCCATTTATTTCCCTGTTGGACCAGCTTCTATTTACTTTATTCAAGAATCAATTATCCATATATATGTGGGTTCATTTCAGGTCTCTATTCTGTTCCATTTATTGTTCTGCCTATAGGCACGATATCACATAGTTTTGATTACTGTAGCTTTATAATACTTGAAGTCAGGCAGTGTTACCCTTTAACTTTGTTCTTTTTCAAAACTGTTTTGACTATTCTAGGTCTTTTGCATTCAATATGCATTTTGGCATTAGCTTGTCAATATCTACCAAAAAGCGCCTACTGGTATTTTGATTTGGGATTTTGTTGAATCTACAGATCAGTTCATGAAGGACTGACACCTTAGCAATATTGAGTCTTCCAACCTATGAATGAGGTTTATCTCTCCATTTATTTATTTTTTAAAATTTCTCTCAGCAATGTTTTTCAGTTTTCAGCATATGTCTTTCACATCTGTTGTCAGATTTATCCCTAAGTACTTAATAACTTAGATGCTATTAAAAATGACATTGTTCTCTTTTTATTTCAATTTCTAATTGTTCATTGTTGCAATATGAAAATAAAATTGACTTTTTTGCATATTTATCTTCTTTAATGCAACCTTGCTTAAGCTGCTTATTAGTTCTGGTAGCTTTTGTGTAGGTTCCATTGGATTTTCTGCATAGACAATAATGTCGTCTATAAAGACAATTTTACTTTTCTCTTTTCAATCTAGAGGACTTTTTTTTTTTTTTTTCTGTCTTGCTGCACTAGCTAGAACCTCCAGTACAACAATTAGAGAAATGGTGAAAGCAGACATCTTTTCTGTTCCTAATCGTATGAGGTAAGTGTTGTCTTTCACCAGTAAGTATGATGTTAAAATTATAGGTTTTTCATACATGCGTTTTATCAGGTTGAGGAATGTCCTTCCTTTCTATTCCTAGTTTACTGAGCGTTTTCATAATGAATAGATGTTGGATATTTTTTTTTCTTTCTTGAGATGCTGAATTTTTATCACTTATTCAGTTTCTACTGAGATGATCATAAGATTTTTCCTTTTTAGTTTATTAATATACTGAAATATATCGGTTAATTTTCAGATCACAAAGCAACTTGTATTCCTGAGATAAAGTCCACTTGGTCATGATATATTGTCCTTATAATATTCCTGATTGCATTTGTTAAAATTTACATGGAATTTTTAGCTATCTAACAGTGAGGGAGATTGGTCTGTACTGCTCTTTCCTTGCATTGTGTCTCTGTCTGGTTTTGGTATCAAGGTAATGGAGCCTCATAGAATAAGAATAATTCCCTCCTCTTCACTTTTCTGGAAGAGCTTGTATAGAATTGGCATTATTTCTTCCTTAAATGTTTGACAGAATTCAACTATGAAGTCATCTGGGTAGGTTTTTAACTACAAAATTAATTTTTAAAAACATGTGTACGGGAAGTAGATGTGGCTCAAGCAATTGGGCTCCCGTCTACCATATGGAAGGCTCAGGGTCTGATTCCTGGGACCTCCTGGTGAAGGCAAGCTGGCCCGTGCGGAGAGCTGGTCCACGCAGAGTGCTGGCGAAGCAAGATGATGCAACAAAAAAGAGACACAGAGGAGAAAACAATAAGAGATGCAGCAGACCAGGGAGCTGAGTTGGTGCAAGAAATTGAGCACCTCTGTCTCACTCCGGAACGTCCCAGGATCAGTTCCTGGTCCACCTAAAGAGAAGACAAGCAGACACAGAAGAACACACAACGAATGGACACAGAGAACAGACAACGAGCACAAAAACAAGGGGGTGGGGTGGGGGGAGAAATAAATAAATAAATCTTTTTAAAAAATCAACACACAGATAGAGAGCCAATGAAGCTCAGTGGTTGGGCTCCTGCTTCCCAAATATGAGGTCCTGGGTTCAATTCCCAGTACCCGCCAAAATAAACAAGCAAACAAAACCACATGTAAGGCTATTCAGGATATGTATTTCTTCTTCAATAAACTTGGGTAATTTGTGTCTTTCAAGGAATTTGTCCATTTCATCTAAATTGTCAAATTTACTGGCAGAAAGTTATTTATAATATTCCCATATTGCCCTTTTAATACTATAGATATATACTGATGTCACCTCTCTCATTTCTAATATTGGCAATTTGTGTCTTCTGTTTTTCCTGAATAGCTGTACTAGAAACTTATCAATTTTATTGATCTTCTCTAAGAATTATCTTTTGGTTCCACTGATTTTTTTCTCCTTTGTTTTTTGTTTGTTTCCTATTTCATTGATTTCAACTTTGAGCTTTATTATTTTCTTTTCTCTGCTTACATAGGGTTTAATTTGCTCCTGTTTTTTGTTTGTTTGTTTGTTTCTTCTACCCCCTAGGTTCTTAAAGTGGAAGCTGAGGTCAATAATTGGAAATCTTTCTTTTATGATATGGATGTTTAGTGCTTAACATCCCCCCTCCCCAAGTAATGTTTTAGTAGACCACAAATTCTGATATGTTGCTTCCTTTTTATTCAGTTCAAAATACTTTTTAAATTCCCTGTTTGAAATATTCTTTGACTGATGGGTTATTTAGAATTATGTTATTCAGTTTCCAAATATTGTATTTGGGGATTTTCTAAGATCTTTCTATTATTGATTTCTAATTTGATTACACTGTGGTCAGAGAATATACTTTGCATGACCTGGATCCTTGCACATGAATTGAGACTTGTTTTATGACTAAGAATATGGCCTATCTTGTTAAATAGACCATGTACACATCAGAAGAATGCTCGTTCTGTTGCTGGGTAGAGGAGTCAATTTACTTGATCTGATTGACATCCTTGCTGATTTTCTGTCCACATATTTTACCATTTATTAAGAGAAAGGCATTGAAATTTATGACTAATTGGGGATGTATCTATTTCTCCTTTCAGTTCTATCACATTTTTTTGCTTCAAGTAATTTGAAGCTCTATTATTATGAGCATAAACATTTAGGATTATATCCTTTTGATTAACTGACACTTTTGTCATTATAAAATGATCTTCATCCCTGGTAAAAATTAGTCTGTATAAAAAAAAGATTTTGAAGGAAAAAAATCAACTTAGATATTAAATTACATTTCCAACTATAGTTAAGGTAATCTTTCAGAATACATCTAAAGGCACCTACAATGTATGCATTCTAAATGGTAAAATAAAAAGTGCCATTAAGGAGAAGCAACCAAAATGACGGCAGAGTAAGGACCTTCAAGAGTCAGCTCATCCTACATGGCAGTTAGTAACCTAGAGCTATATAGAACACCAATTTTGGGGGACCCAGGAGACCAGAAGAGCATCCTGCAACATCCTTGAAAGACTGGAAGGAGGAGACGGCCTATCTGCAGTGAAGGTTCATGAGTCAAGCACTCCAAGCCTTGGAGGCCAGTGACCATCCTCCACTGGCGGTGCAAGCTGCCTCAGAAACTATTCCATAGCTAGGGTTGGAAGCTCCATTTCCCAAAAATGGGGGAGGAAGAGATGGTAGGGGACCAACTTCAACTACCGGTTAGTAACTTTGGCTGGCTAAAGTATAATCCTAAAAACAGCTAAAGTTTGAGCCTGTCCAACTCAGAAAGAGGCCAGTAGTCACCATTTTAACTCTGCCCCAGGCCTGAAGGGAAGCAGGGCTGATTGAAAATCGGAGTGATGATAGGAACCGGCTTCTTTCCACCCAGATTGGATTGCAGCCCTAGACTAGTTCCCAGTCCCAACTCTGGCAGGGAGGAAGCTAGCGGGACCCGCACCAGTCTCTCTGGGCAACTACAGGTGCTTTCAGCCAGCACACCACAGATAATCAGACACCTGGAGCTCCATCCCCGCCCCCCAATAGGATAGGAGGGGAGCTGTGTTTCCTTGACCTTTTGGGCAACTATAAGTGCTTTCTGCCTGCATGGACTGGTTTGTTGAGCTCCTTTGATTCCATCCCTGCCCGCCCCCATTGGTTAGGAGGGGGCTGGTTTTCTTCACCCTCTCTGGGTTACTGCAGGAACTTTTGCCCACACAGACTGGATACTCAGACACCTGTAGCTCCATCTCTGTACTCCAATAGGATAGGAGGGGAGCTGTGTTTCCGCCACCTCTTTGGGCAACTGCAGGTAATTTCAGTCCACATAGACTAGTTTCTTGGGTGCCCGTGGTTCCATCCTTACCCTAAAAGGGCAAAAGGGACAGTTCTCCCTTAGCCTCTCAGGGAAACGGCAGGCATTTTCAGCCCATACAGATTAGATTGCTGGGCACTCTGAAGGGTCCATCCCTACCCCTAGCAGGGGAGGAGGGGGGCCAGAGCTATGTTAGTCTACCTAGTAAACAGCAGTCAGTTTTGACCAGCACAGCTTAGTGTGCTGCCCACACCTGCAGCTCCAGCCCTACCCAGCCAGGGGAGGAAGGGGTGTGAAGAATCATCAAGCTCTCCAGGCAACTACAGGCAGTCTTGGCCTACACAGCTTGGATTATTACACACAGCTGTGGCTCCATCCTGACCCCTGGCAGAGGAGAAAGGTGGCAGAAGCTTCATTCGTTCCTGGGGTAATACAGACAGCTTCAGCCTCCACAGCTTACAGGATCAACTACATCCTCGGATCCTACTATACAACCAGCAAGGGAGAAAAGCCAAAAAGTCCTAAAGAGAGAAACTGCACCCAGAATAAATACATCTAGTAAGCCAGATGCCAAGTCACCAACAAAAAATTACAATCTATACTAAGAAACAGGAAGATATGGCCCAGTCAAAGATGAGCCTCCAGATGACAAAAAAGAGTTGAGAAAACTAATCATAGATGTTCAAACAAATCTCCTTAATAAATTCAATGAGATGGCTAGAGAGATTAAGGATGTTAAGAAGACACTGTGTGAACACAGAGAAGAATTTGAAAGCATACACAGAAAAACAGCAGCTCTTATGAGAGCGAAAGGAACAATAAATGACGTTAAAAATACCGGGGAGGCATATAACAGCAGATTTGAGGCAGAAGAAACCATCAATGAGCTTTTAGATATGGCATCCAAAAGCAAACATACAAAAGAACAGATAAAGAATGGAAATAATTGAACAGGGACTCAGGGAAGTAGATGATGGCAAGAGACATGTAAACATATGTGTCATGGGTGTTTCAGAAGGCGAAAAGAAGGGAAAAGGGGGCAGAAGGAATATTTGAAGAAATAATGGTAGAAAATTTCCTAACCCTATTGAAGGACATAGATAACCGTGTCCACAAAGCACAAATCCAAATAAACCTACTCCAAGACACATACAAATCAGAATCTCAAATGCCAAAGACAGAGAAGTCTGAGAGCAGCAAGAGAAAAGCAATGCATCACATACAAGGGACACCAAATAAGATTAAATGCCGATTTCTCATCAGAAACCATGGAGGCAAGAAGGCAGTGGTATGGTATATTTTAAAAACTGCAAGAGAGAAACTGCCAGCCAAGAATCTTCTATCCAGCAAGACTGTCTTTCAAAAATGAGGACGAGGTTAGAATATTCACAGATAACCAGAAACTGGGAGAGTTTATAACTAAGAGACCAGCTTTGCAGGAAATAGAAAAGAGAAATGCTACAGACTGAAAAGACAAGACAGGAAAGAGTCTAAAAATGAAGCTTATAGCAGCAAAAGTAACTAGAGGTGTAAAAATAGTGGGGAAAATAAAATTTGACAGATAGAATGCAAAGGTCAAAATGGGTGAAGTAAGAATTGCCTTTACAGTAATAACAATGAATGCTAATGGATTAAGATCCCCAATAAAAAGGTACAGACTGGCAGAATGGATAAGAAAATACAAGCCCTCGAGAGGCTGTCTACAAGAGACTTACCTTAGACCCAAGGATACCAATAGACTGAAAATGAAAGGCTGGAAAAAGATATTCCATGCTTGCAGTAACTAAAAAAAAACAAAACAAAACAACAACAACAACAACAACAAAAAAACCTGGAGTAGTTATAGTTATATCAAATGAAATAGACTTTAAAAGCAAAACTGTTATTAGAGATGAGGAAGGACAAAATGTATGAGTAATGGGGGCAATTCACAAGGAAGAAATAACAAATATAAATATAGTTGCACATAACCAGGATGCCCCAAATTACATGAGGCAAAAAATATCAAAACTGAAGGGAGAAATAGATATCTCTACAATAATAGTTGGAGACTTTATACAACACTCTCAGCATTGGACAGAATATCTGGGGGAAGGATCAATAAAGAAACAGAGAGCTTGAATAATATGTTAAATGGACTAAACCTAATTAGACATATACAGAAATTACAACCCATAACAGCAGAATATACATTATTCTCAAGTGCTCGTGGATCTTTCTCCAGGATAGACCATATGTTGGGTCGCAAAGCAAATCTCAATAAATTCAACAAGATCGAAATTATACAAAGCACATTCTCTGATCATAATGGAATAAAGCTGGACATCAACAACAGGTGGAAAAAGAGAAAATTCACAAGTACATGGTGAATAAACAACACACTCTTAAGTAATCAGTGGGTCAAAGAAGAAATTGCGAGCGAAATCAAAATCTCAAGACAATTGAAAATGAGAACACAACATATCAAAACATGGGATGCAGCAAAGGCAGTGCTGAGAGGGAAATTTATATTCCTCAATGCTTACATTAAAAAAGAAAAGCTAAAATCAATGACCTACACATAGCTGGAGGAATTAGAAAAGGAACAGCAAACTACTCCCAAAACAAGCAGAAGGAATGAAATAACAAAGATAAGAGTAGAAATAAATGAAATTGAGAACAAAAAAATAACAGTAGAGGGAGAGGATGTGGCTCAAGCAGCTGGGAGCCTGACTCCCACATGGGGGTCCCAGGTTCAGTTTCTGCTGCCTCTTAAAGAAGACAAACAATGAGCAGACAACGAGCAAATGTTGAGCAAAAACAATAAGCAAAAACAACGAGCAGACAAGATCTCATAAACTGCCACAATAAACAGTGCCTCAAATAGCGGGACTCCTGAGGACTCTAGAGATATACAGAAAGTATAAGCAGGACAGAAAGCTCAGGAATTCGACATCCTGTCAGTGAGGCTTACTTTGGAATTTATACTCCCCAGTGTAACAGAGTTGGACTCATTTACAGGTTCTCTACACACGGCTCTTCTGCCCCTTTTACTTAAACCCATAATTAGCACTATACTTGATAAATATATGTCCCAGAGACTTAAATCTTTGGTCTGTCCACATGCCAGTTGAGCCCTGAATGTCAGCAGAGTTGCAACACCTACTTTCCAGTTCATTGGACTCACCCAGGACAAATAACAAGGAGATGATAATGGACAAGGCCCATCCCAATGAAGAGAGTGTCAGCAACTTCAAGCAAGATAGAGCTATCCATCTGCCCCAAGGGAGCTAAGCCCACTGTCAATTAGAAGCAGAGTGTACATCACCATCCCAAAATTCTCAGGATTGTGGAATGAACAATGTACTAAAGTAGACTTTTTATTATTCTACTACAGACTTATTATTATTCTAGCAATGGAAAAACTCTTATCATTGATGTAAAGGCAGTGGCCACCGGAGGTTCTAAGGGAAGGGAGAGGGAAGAATAGGTGTAAAATGGGGGCATTTTCAGGCCACTGGATTTGTCCTGCGTGATGTTGCAATGACAGATACAGGCCATTGTTATTTTGTCATAACTTAGAAAACTGAGCAGGACAACGTGTAAACTATAATGTAAGCTGTAGTCTATGGTTGGTAGCAATGCTCCAAAATGTGTTCATCAATTGTAACAAATGTATCACACTAATGAAGGATGTTATTAAGGTGGGAAAGTGTGGTAGGGGGAGGGAGTAGTGCACATGGGAATCCCTTATAATTTTTATGTAACATTTAGGTAATCTAAAGTTTCTTTAAAAATAAGAAAAAATTTAATTATTAAAAAAAAATCAATGAGCAGATGATGGGGAGACGAGAAAACAAAAAACAAACAACAACAACAACAACAACAAAACAACAAGCAGACAGTGAGCAAAAATAACGAGCAGGGAGCAGATGTGGCTTAAGCAGCTGAGTGCCGGCCACCCACATGGGAGGTCCTGGGTTTGGATTCCAGTGCCTCCTAAAGAAAAAAACAAACAGACAACAAGCAGACAATGAGCAGACAATGAGCAAAAGCAACAAGCAAAGAACACAAGCAAACAGATGATGGAGCCATTTCAGTGGGGGGGACAGTAGAGAGAATTAACAAAACCAAAAGTTGGTTCTTCAAGAAGATTAACAAAATCAACAAACCCTTAGCTAGACTGACAAATTTTTTAAAAAGATACAAATAAATAAAATAAGAAAGCAAGGACATTACTACTGACCCCACAGAAATGAAAGAGCTCATAAGAGGATACTACAAAAACTGTACATAAAAACTAGACAATGTAGACGAAATGGAAAAATTCCTAGAAATGTATGAACAACTTACACTTACTCTAGAAGAAATAGAAGACCTCAACAAACCAATCACAAACAACAAGATTGAAACAGTCATCAAACAATTCCCCAAAATGAAGAACCCAAGATCAGATGATTTCACTGGTGAGTTCTACCAAGTATACAAAGAAGATTTAATACCAATCTTCTTCAAGCTCTTCCAAAAAACTGAACTAGAAGGAACTCTACCAAACTCATTCTATGAAGCCAATATCACCCTAATACCAAAGCCAGATAAAGATACTATGAAAAAAGATTACAGACCCATTTCCCTAATGAATACAGATGCAAAAATACTCAACAAAATACTTAATCAAATCCAACAACACATTAAAAGAATAATTCATCATGATCAAGTGAGTTTTTATACCAGGCATACAAGGATGGTTCAACAAAAGAAAATCAATCAGCTTAATACACCAAATTAATAAATCAAAGGAAAAAAATGACATGATGCTATCAATTGACACAGAAAAGGCATCTGACAAAATACAGCATCCTATTTTGATAAATACTACTAAAATTAGGAATTGAAGGAAACTTTCTCAACATGATATAGGCCATATATAAAAAATCCACATTAAACATTGTACTCAAAGGTGAAAGATTGAAAGCTTTCCCATTGAGAGCAGGAACAAGACAAGGATGCCCACTTTCACCACTGTTGCTCAATATAGTACTAGAGGTTCTAGCTAGAGCAATCAGGCAATAAAAAGAAATAAAAAGCACCCAAATTAGAAAGGAAGAAATAAAACTTTCACTATTTGCAGATGATATGATACTATACCTAGAAAGTCCCGAAAAATCTACAACAAAGTTGCTATAGTTAATAAATGATTTCAGCAGAGTGGTAGGATACAAGATTAATACACAATAATCAATAGTGTTTCTATACACTAGTAATGCACAATCTGAGGAGGAAGTCAGAGAAAAAATACCATTTATAATAGTGACTAAAAGAATCAAATATTTAGGAATAAACCTAGCCAAATATGTAAAGCACATGTATTCAGAAAACTACAATGCACTGCTAAAAGAAACAAAAAAGATCTAAATAAATAGAAGGACATTCCATGCTCATGGATTAGAAGACTATATATCATTAAGATGTCAATTCTACCCAAATTCTTATACAGATTCAATGCAATCCTGATAAAAATTCCACTAGTATTTGTTAAGGAAATGGAAAACACAATTATCAAATTTATTTGGAAGGAAGGGCAAGGGGGCCCCAAATACCCAGAAACATCTTAAAAAGAAAGAACAAGGTTGGAGGACTCTCACTTCCAGACTTTAAATTATATTACAAAGCTACAGTGGTAAAAACAGCATGGTACTGGCATAAAGACAGACACATTGACCAATGAAACCAAACTGATTGTTCAACAACATACCCTCACATCTATGGTCAAATGATTTTGGAGAAGACTGTTAAACCCGAACAGCTGGGACAGAACAGCCTTCAACAAATGGTGCTGGGAGAACTGGATATCCATAGCCAAAAGAAAGAAAGAGGGCCCCTATCTCACACCTTACACAAAAATTAACTCCAAATGAATCAGAGACCTACATATAAAAGCTAGAACTATAAAGCTCCTAGAAGAAAATGTAGAGAAATATCTTCAAGACCTGGTAGTAGGTGATGGATTCTTAAACCTTACACCAAAAGCATGAGCAACAAAAGAAAACATGGGTAAATGGGACCTCCTCAAACTTAAACACTTTTGTAATTCAAAGGACTTCATCAAGAAGGTAAAAAGCAGCCCACTCAAAGGGAGAAATATTTGGAAACCACACATCTGATAAGGGTGTGATTTCCATTCTATATAAAGAGATCATACAACTCAATAACACAAGAAATTGGTCATCCTTCTTCCGGGAAGATGGCAGACTAGAAAGATATGGAAGTCTCTTCTCTGCCAGAAAAAGAGCTAGGGGACAGGCTGAAACAGCCTAGAAAAAAATCTTCTAGGGTTTAGGACACCAGGTGAAGGTTGGACACTGCCCAGAAGAGGTACAAAGGAAAAGAATTGCGAAGGCAAAACTGTGAGTTAAGCCAGCAACTGCTACTGCTGGTGCCCTCCCCCACTCTAAAGATACCTTAGAATTCTCAGCTCTCTGTGAAAGCGTCTGGGCTGGCTACAGAAAAGGGGGCCTCCAAGGATCCACCGCCCTCGGACAGGGAAGAGAGAGGGACACAGCCTAAGGCTGAATCAGCTTTTGACCCACAAAATTGGTCTGCCCACCAGCCCTTCGTGGCCAGGTAGGGCTGCGCCATTGTTTTCTCTGGTAGCCGGCATAAGACTATAGAGATCCGACCCTCTCAATCTCCCTCTCTTCTAACTGGGACTGATTGTTGAGGACGCACCTCCCCAGGAAAGGGGAAAGAGAGGGACACAGCCTAAGGCTGATTCAGCTTTTGACCCATAAAGTTGGTCTGCTATATCCTATGAGCCCTTCCAGGCAGAGGGGATCCACACTATGGTTTCCCTTGGAAGCAACCTCAGAACTAAAGTTATCCAGGACTAAAGAGATCCAACCCTCCCAATCACCCTCTCTACTAACCAGGACTGAATGTTGAGGACGCAGAGGGGAGTGGAATTATATCCTACCCGGGAAAAGGGAGGGGACTGCTAGTGAAGGCTGGAACTATCTCTGAGAAAGTTTGAATTACAAGGCTCTTAGCCTCCAGGCAGGAACCTCTATCTCATTGATCTAGTCCATGCTGCATCAAAAACACACCAACCAGGCACTGAACTGAGGGGCTGCCAAAGAGTGCCATCTGCTGGCAGACCAAGGAGTGAAAGTGAAAAACTTAAAAGTAAATAATTAAGAGAGGCTTCTTCCCACCTTTACAGCCTCCCTCCCCAAGGCCTAGGAAGTGGGTCTGCAAACTATTACTGGGTCCAGAGCCCAGTTTTGAGCAACTAACAGAGACCATCCTAACAATTAAAACCAAGAATCAAAGGGCAGCAGTAACACACAGCTTGCTGCCACTAAATCCCTACAAAAGAGAAAGAAACTGAGCATCTGAGTTAACTACCATCCTAATCAGATGCCTACACATGAGCAAAAATTATGAGCCATACTAAAAAAATGGAAGACATGGCCCCAAAAATGGAATATATCAAAGCCCCAAAACAGACACAGGATTTGAGACAACTAATTAATGAGATGCACACAAATTTCCAAAATTAAATTAATGAGCTGAAAGGCAATATGGCTAAAGAGATAACATCAAGACATTGAGAGAGCAAAAAGAATAATTTGAAATCCTGAAAAGTAAAGAGCTCATGGGAATGAAAGACACAATAGGGGAGATAAAAAACACATTAGAGGCATATAACAGACTTGAAATGATAGAAGAAAGAATAAGAGATACTAAAGACAGAATAGCTGACACTGAAGAGAGGAAAGAACAGATAGAGAAAAGAATAGAAAAAATTGAGCAGGGGCTCAGGGAGTTGAATAACAACACGAAATGCAACAACATATGTGTCATGGCAGTTCCAAAAGGAGAAGAGAAGGGAAAGGGGGCAGAAAGAGTATATGAGGAAATAATAGCTGAAAATTTCCCAACTCTCATGAAAGAAATGAATTTACATATCCAAGAAGCATGGCTTACCTCAATCTAAATAAATCTGAACAGACCTACACCAAAACACATATTACTCAGAATGTCAAATGTCAAAGATAAAGAGAGCAAATGTGGCTCAAGCAATTGGATGCCCACTTCCCACATGGGAGGTCCCAGGTTCAGTCCCAGTGCCTCCTAAAGACGACTGAGTAGAAGGCACAACCAGTTAATGGCACAACCAGTTAATGACGCAACCAGCAGACGCCACAACAGCCACAACGAGCAAATGCCACAACCTGCTGACGCCACAACCAGCAGTGAGCAGAAGTGGCTCAAGCAGTTGGGCATTTGCCTCCCACATGGGAGGTGCCAGATTCGGGTCCCAGTGCCTCCTAAAGAAGATGAGCAGACAATGAGCAGACACACACAGCAATCTGGGGTGGCAGGGGGAATATAAAAAAGCATTAAAAAAAAAAAAAAAGATAAAGAGAAAATTCTGAGAGCAGCAAGGGAGAAGCAAACCATCACATACAAGGGATGCCCAGCAAGACTTATCGTGAATTTCTCAAGAGAAACCATGGAGGCAAGAAGAGAGTGGTATGATACAATTAGGATACTGAAAGAGATAAACTTCTAGCCAAAAATTCTTTATCCAGCAAAATTTTCCTTCAAATAGAAAGGTGAGTATAAAATATTCACAAAGAGAAACTAAGAGAGTTTGTAAAAAAGAATCTACCTTTGCAAGAAATATTAAAGGAAGTTTTAGAGCAGGAGTCCTTAACCAGGGTCCATGGACCCCAAAGGGGTCCGTGGAAAGATTTCAGGGGGTTCTTGAGCTTGAATTGAAAAAAATCAACTTATTATCTTTATTTTCTCTGACCTCTAACTGAAATCTAGCATTTCCTCCACTTATGAATGCATACTATAAATAAATTACAGTATATTCATTTCACCTGACTGGCAAAGGGGTCTATGGAACAATAAAGGTAAAGAACCTCTGCCTTAGAGCCTAAAAGAAAAAGACAGGAGAGAGAGGCTTGGAGGAAAGTATAGAAAAAAGAATAGCAGAAAGGATAACCAAAAGAATAAAAAGACACACGAAAGTAAGAAATGACATATGAAAAACAAAGCCAGATAAAGACACTATAAGAAAATTACAGACTAATCTCTCTAATGAACATAGATGCAAAAATTCTCAACAAAATATTGCAAATCGAATCCAACAGCATATCAAAAGATTTATACATCATGGCCAAGTGGGATTTGTTCCTGGTATTCAAGGCTGGTTCAACATACGTAATACACCACATTAACAAATTACAGGGAAAAAAACCACATGATCATCTCAATTGATGCAGAAAAGCCATTCAACAAAATCCAGCATTATTTCTTGATAAAAAACACTTCGAAAAATAGGAACAGAAGGAAAATTGCTCAATATAATAAAAAGCGTATGTGAAAAACCAACAGCCAACATCATATTCAAAGGGGAAAGGTTGAAAGTTTTCCCTCTAATATCGGGAACAAGACAAGAATGCCCACTGTCACCATTGTTATTCAACATTGTACCAGAAGTTCTAGTGAGAGCAAGTAGAAAATTAAATTAAAATAAAATAAAATAAAATAAAATGCATCCAAATAGGAAAAGATGAAGTAAAACTTTATTTGTTGATGACATAAGCCTATATTTAGAAAATTCTACAATGTCTACAACAATGCTACTTGAGCTAATAATAAGCTCAGTAAAGTGGCAGGATACAAAATCAACTCGCAAAAATCAGTAATTTTTTTTTTTAACAGGTGAGAGCATGAACGCAGTACCCCACTACCATAAATTATGCAGTCAAGTATCCCACATTTGGGGAAATCGCAGAGGTCAGCACATCCGGAGGACAATGGATAAGCCTCGCCCTGGGAAAACCACCTTCGTAATCATGGTATCTCCCCTGCCAAGTAAGTATCAGTAATGTTTTTGTACGCTAGTATAGAACAATCTGGGGAGGAAATTAAGGAAAAAATTCCATTTACAATGGCAACAAAAAGACTCAAATACCTAGGAATCAATTTAACCAAAGAACAGGACCTACATGCAGAAAACTACAAAACAATGCTAAGAGAAATCAATAAAGACCTAAACAAATGGAAAGACATTCCTTGTTCATGGATTGGAAGACTAAATATTGTGAAGATGTCAATCCTACCCAAACTGATTTATAAAATCAATGTAATACCAATCAAAATTCCAACAGCCTGCTTTACAGAATTAGAAAAAGCAATTAACAAATTCATTTGGAAAGGAAAGTGCACCAGAATAACCAAAAGCATTCTAAAAAAGAAGAGCATCATGGGAGGAATTTCACTGTCTTATCTTGAAACATATTACAAAGCTACAGTGGTCAAAAGTGCATGGCACTTGCATAAAGATAATCACATCAATTAGTGGATTAGAATTGAAAGTCCAGAAATAAACACTCACCTCTACGATCAACTGGTTTTTGACAAACCTACCAGGTCCATGTTAATGGGACAAAACAGTCTCTTCAACAAATGGTGCTGGGAGAGCTGGATATCTGTAACCAAAAAAATCAAAGAGGACCCCTATCTCACTCCCATATAAGAATCAACTCAAAATGGTTCAAAGATCTAAATATAAAAGCCAAGACCATAAAACTACTAGAAGAAAATGTAGGGAAACATTTTAAAGACCTTGTGGTAGGTGGTGGTTTCTTGAACCTTACACCCAAAGCACATGCAACAAAAGAAAAAATAAATAGGACCTCCTGAAAATTAAACACTTTTGCACCTCATAGGACTTTGCCAAAAAGGGTGAAAAGGCAACAGACTCAACGGGAGAAAATATTTGGAAATTACATATCCAATAAGGATTTAATATCCATGATATATAAAAATATATAAAGAAATGTTACAACTCAACAAAAAAAAAGACAAATGATCTGATTAAAATATGGGCAGAAGACTTGAATAGACAGTTGTCCAAAGAATAAATACAAATGGCAAAACAACCCATGAAAAAATGTTCAATGTCACTAATAATTAGGGAAATGCAAATGAAAACTACAATGAGATATCATTTCACACCTATTAGAATGTCCACTATTAAAAAGACAGAGAACTACAAATGTTGGAGAAGATGTGGATAGGAACACTTATTCCCTTGGGATAGGAATGCAGAATGGTACAGCCACAGTGGAGGACTGTTTGGCAGTTCCTGAAGAAATTGAATATAGGTTTGCCACGTAACCCTGCAATACCACTACCGAGTATATCCCAGAAAAACTGAGAGCGGTGACACAAATAGACATCTGCACACAGATTTTCACAACTGCCAAAAGTTGGAAACAATCCAGGTGTCCATCAGCTGATGAAGAGATGAGCAAAATGTGGTATATACATACAATGGAATACTATTCTGCTGTAAGAAGAAATGAAATTGGGACACACATGATAATATGGATGAACCCTGAAGACATTATGCTAAGTGAAATACGTCAGACACAAAAGGACAAATATTGCATGGTCTCACTAATAGGAACTCAATACAAAGAATAAATGCATGGAGTTAAACCTAGAGTATAAGTTATTAGGTGATAAGAGGAGGGCTGAGAAGGGGTACTGATGCTTAATGTACGTAGACATTTCAATTAACTTGACTAGAAAAGGGTAGAAATGGATAGAGTTGATAGTAACACATTTTAGTGAGTAGAACTAACACAGCTAGTCTATAAATGAGATTGTGGCTGAAAAGGGTAGTCTAGGGATGTAAATATCAACTGAAGAAAGCTAGAGAATAATCTAGGGACTGAATAACAGTGAACCCAGAGGTGGATGAGAATTATAATTAAGGGTACAAATACAAGAATGTCCTTCTATGAACTAGAACAAATGTACATCACTATTGCAAGGTGGTTAATAATGTGGAGAAGTATGGGAAAAATATAATTAATGTAACCTATGGACTATAGTCAACAGCAATATTGTATGCCAAAGATGTACTATGTTAATAATCAGGGGATATGAAAAAAATATACCAAATGTATGCTATTAGACCTCAGTCAGTAGTAATAGTCTGATGATATTATCTCATAATTTGTAACAAATGTTCCCCAACAATGAAGTGTGTTGGTGGAAGGATGTTGTGTGGGAATTCCACATATGTGCATGATTGTTTCGTAAGTTCACAACTTCTCTAATATATATATATTTTTAAAAGTGCCATTAACATCAACATTATTAACCTCAATTTATAAGGCTAAAAAAAGTTATAAACAATTTCTCTGACTATAAGAGAAAGTATTTTTAAAAGTTTCAAAATATTTGTTTACATCACAAAAAGTTCAGCTTTATCAAATTTATTTGCTATATTTAAACAAGTTAAAATACCTGCTTAGTGAATCCATTTAGAAAGCATTACCAACATCAGTTAACAGTTTTGCTGGCTGGATCATGGAACTGAAAAACTGAAAAAAGTAATTTCAAATAAAGTCAGTTCCTCTCTCAGCACACAGTGCAGTATAGTTCTCTACTACTGCATCTACAAAAGAAAGTTTTGTAAAGAAAGGTTGCAAGCACACATGCCTAAAAGGGCTGGTGGGGATATGAGTTGTGGAACCTAGAGAAAACAGGTGGCCACTACCAATCAGCTCTAGCCAACTGCTGCCAAATAAACTTAGCACAACCAAAACTTCCTTTGGAAAAAAAAAAAAAAAATCAGGGTTTTTATGTAAATTACCAAGTTGTTTTTTTTTTGTTTTTTTTTAAAGATTTATTTATCCCACCCCCACTCGTTGTTTGCGCTCACTGTCTGCTCTGTTTCCATTCACTGTGTGCTTTCTGTGTCTGCTTGTCTTCTCTTTACGAGGCACCAGGAACCAAACCTGGGATCTCCAATGTGGGACAGAGGCACTCAATTGCTTGAGCCACCTCACCTCCCTGCCTTGTTGTGTCTTTCATTGTCTTTCCCCTTGGTGTCTCCTTGTTGTGTCAGCTCGCTGCATCTACCCGTCGTGCCAGCTTGCTGTCTTGCTCCTCTTCTCCAGGAGGCACCGGGAACTGAACCCCAGACATTGCATATGGTAGGCGGGAGCTAATCACTTGAGCCACATCCGCGTCCCCCAACTTTTAAAACAAAGGCAACTAATTAAAAAGTCTTAAACACTAAGAGATATAAGCAAAACACATAAGCAGGGAATATTCACCCAAAAGGTTAAAAGTCTAAAAAAGAACAGTTTCTAAATTCCATTTTTTTTTTAAATTGACCTGGATAAATGCCTACTTCACCATTAAAGATACATGAGTCAGTGAACTTAAATGTATATCAAATGGATAACAACTACAAAGAAGGGTACAAGAAAACTAATCCAAATAAACTTAGAATACATTGCTTTGGCTATATACCCTCAGTATATAAAGACAAAAAGAATTAAAAATAAATCTTGTCCTTGCCCTTTACTTACAAGGTTTTTTTAAGACACTCACATTTTAATATAACAACAAATGATCAATATTTTATACATTTAATTTTCTTAAAAAAATCTAGAACAAGGAATCACTTCAAATGTACTTAACAGTTCAGCATTACAGATTGAAATAGAATTATTTAGAAAACATCTGAACTTTCTTCCAAATGAAGGTGATTTCCACTTTATTACAGAATTCAAGATTTCTCAGAAGATAATACAGAGTCAAAAGCAATGGATAAAACTTTACAAATTGCTAGTGCTTGTTCCAGGCTATTGCAGTGACAAATCCATGGGCTGTATACTTCACTGCTTGCACCTGTGGTTTTCAGAGCCACTAAGCTTTCCCCTGCCCCAAAGACAACATCACAGCATATCATCCAGTGATTAAATAGAGTATGCTTACAAAAGGTGATACTTTTATACCATACTTGGAAACTCCCATAATAAATTCTTCCTCTAGAAGAACAAAAGGCAACTTTCCAATTTGCTGGGTAACATCTATAAAATATATCTGGTCTAGTGGCCCTTCAAGACTTCTGCCCTCAAAGACTTTCAGTTTCTCAATGGAGCAAGAATAATTTTTTTCAAAATTCTGCACAGGTATCTGAATTATTGTTGCTTTGTCCTGCGCTTTTGATAGAATCTGTATTGAGGCTGGCTACAGTACTGGATTGTGAAAGTTCCCCAAGGCTGGAATCTACAGACTTTCTCTTGGTACTGATTTCACTACTTTTGGCAACTGGTACTCTATGTTGTTGTGTTTTTTGGCCTTTCCAAAACATTTTTCATGGTAGCTTGATCCAAAGAAGCTCCCTATAGAATTGAATGCTATTTTATTGTCTTCCAAAGTTCCACAGACAGCAGTCTACACAGATAGCTTCCTTTCTTTTTGACATGATCAATTCCTTTAGGAAAACAATGTACCTCACAACCGCAAGCCCATCTCTGGAGCTGCTTTTGGTTGGGATCAGAGAGACACCACTGCAACAGCCAGCCTGTGGTGGCTCTTCCAGTTCTGATTCCAGCACCAGCTTTTTGGCGCTCTCTCCTCAGCCCATCAACCCCCATAAGGTTCGTTTTTGATAGTGGTATGGGTGTAGATTTCTGAAATTTGTCTATATGTAACTTATGAATGAAAAATTGTTGGAAGCCAGAGTTCTTGCTGTGGGAAAAGGAGATATAAATACTGAATAGGAGAAAGCAAGTAAGAATTTGTACATTATAATGAAATCAGAGTTACAGAATAAATTCAGTGACTTTAACAGATATATACACTAAATGGAGTGTTATACCCTGGATTGGATCCTAGAGCAGAAAAGACATATCACCCAATTAATCAAAACAGGTGAAATTAAAATAAAATCTGTACTTTAGTTAGTAGCAATGGACCTATTTTGATTTCTTGGTTTGGAAAATAAATGTACCATGGTAATATAAGATGTTAACCATATTTTATGCCTGCAATATCTTTTCAAATTTACTATAAATCTAAAATTACCCCAAAATAAAAAAATTGTAACTAGATCTATATGCTAACATTCCGTTTCCAAAACAGAAATTCATAAATCCATCAACTCATGAATGATATATGTGGTATATCAATACAATGGAGTAGCATTCAGCAGCAAAAAGGAATAAAGTACTGATACATGCTACAAAATGAATGAACCTTGAAAACACAAGGTATCTGTACCCAGTACAGAACCAAAGTCCCTGCTCCAGAAGGATCAGAGAAACCCTTGTTCACGTATTAGGAACATGTATGCCTTGTCCAATCTCTCTGATGGTGGCCTGAAAAACTTGCCGTCCCAAAATTTGCCCTGTGTGTAGAAATCGGCTCAGAGAGCTCTCCTACAAAACAATGTCAGAGAGCAGACAAGTGGCTACTTGGGACAAGAGTTTACTGGGGCCTGGGACCATGAGAAAACTCTTTACTAGGTAAAAGGGGATACTCTTATCTGTGCAAACACGGGAATTCATAGCGCCAAAAGGGCATGCCCTAGACAAAAAACATGTACAGAAAGAACCAGGGAGGCCTCTATGCTTTAGCCTGGAGCTATTATCATAAACTCAATGTACAGATAAACTCTGAAGAAGAGCACTCACATAGGTCAATCTGCAAAGATTGGCAAAGATTATCTTTTTTTCTTTCTTTCACTTTTTTTCCCCTTAGCTCCTGGTGTTAGAGGGAAGTTCTGTCACAACACTAGCTGGATACAAGGTAAGGAACAGACTTCTCAGAGTCTAAACTTCAGCAATAACAAATTAAAATATCAAAATGACCAGATTCCAACAAAAGATTACAAAACATACAAAGAAACAGGATGCAATGGCCCAGGCAAAGGAGAATATTAAAGCATTAGAAACCACCAATTAGGAGTATCAGACATGAGAGTCCAGACAAAGATTTTAAAAAGTGATCCTAAACATGTG
>JAQZBX010034588.1:0-17092 GCA_029593785.1 Cabassous unicinctus | reverse complement strand
ACCTCCTCCCCACCCACACCTTCCCACATTATCAACAACCTTCATTAGTGTGGTACATTTGTTACAATTGATGAGCACATATTGAAGTATTGCTACTAACCATGGTCTATTGTTTATATTATAGTTTACACTCTGCCCTCACACAATTTTATTGTTTATGCCAAAATGTATAATGACCTGTACCTGTCATTGTAATGTCATGCAGGACAATTCTAATGTCCTGAAAATGTCCCCATGTTGCACCTATTCTTTGCTCTCCGTCCCCTCAGAACCTCTGGTGGCCACTGCCTTTATATCAATGATAAAAGTTCTTCCGTTGCTAGAATACTGTCTATAATAGAATAATAGTAAGCCTACTTTAGTCCATTGCTCATTGCCCCATCTTGAGGATTTGGGGATGGTGATGCCCACTCTATTTCTAATTAAGAGGGGGCTTGGATCCCATGGGGCAGATGGATGGGACTATCTTGCTTGCAGTTGCAGACACTCTTTTCCTTGGGATGGGCATTGTCCATCATCATCTCCTTGTTAGTTGTCCTAGGTGGGGCTCACACTTCTATGAGATGCAATTCCCTCCTGTTATACCCAAGCAATCAGTAAAGTTTTATAAAAGGTTTTAGCCTAGTTTGGGCAGTATTGTGTGGAATTAGCTGTGCCCATACTTAGGACACATTGGTAAAAAAAGAAAACAGCTGACCCCTACTCCACACTGCCACTCCTCAACCCATATCTTTTTCTGGGATAGGGTTTTCTGTGCTGCTTTTCACAGAAGAACTAAAGTCTTGGACATCCATGAAGTGACTGGCAGCAAAGTAAGAAGTGATTCAAGGCAGAGGGGGAGAACAATGACTTGGAACCAGTCAGCAACAAGAACACAACCTGTTTCTTAATGAGATGGCAAGAAACCTTACTAAATGTTTAAGAGGTAGATTTGCTCATCTCAATTTAGTCATTGAATTACATTATTTAGTTATTATTTTATCTGGCTAACAATAAACTCTGCCTTGTTACTTTAATGATTAACCAGGCAACAGAGACTATTTCTTTCATATGTTTTATACCTAATCAGCCCTCAATAGTTTTTTGATAGATTTGTTGATATGTTCCTAAGATTATGCTGGGAATTTTGTGCAATAGGATGATGTGGGGAATAAGAAGGATCATCCCTGTTTTTTTTTTTGGATCATGACTAAAGCCCACAGTTAACAACAAAGAAGATGAAGTGCCCCCAAATAATTCCAGAGTCCCTAAAATTTGGGGAATGAGACACCACAGGACTTGCTGAGAGATATCATTTGGCGGAATGAGCATTTCCATCATGACCACAGCCAATGATCCAGTCAATATACAAGAAGGGCTGGAAAAGTGAAAGTACGGTATCTCCTTTCCTCTTCTTCCCATGGAATTTTTTTTTCCTCAAAACTGCCACCCCACCCCCACCCCCCAAGATTCTCCAAGATAGCTGCTTATAAAGTTTGAAAGTCACTGCAAAAAGGGATCCTGGTGTCTTATTCCATGGTGGTATGCCTTCTTTTCCCTCAGGCCTGGTGGCCTCTCCCAGAGTAGTGGAAGGAGCACAGTAGAGATTCGGAGTGGTGGTGCAGACAGGAGATGAAGGAGCAAGACCAGCCTTTTCCAAGTTATGTTCTCAAGAAGCACAAAACATTGATCCTTCTTCCCTTCCCGACTTCCAGTTTTGAGGCCACAGAGGTTGGATAATCATGGTGGCTGCAGGTTTGCTGGGATCCTCCACAACATTTAAAAAGGAGATACAAGAATCACATCTTGTAAGACCTCCAGCTCAACATCAAAATTCTCAGGGGGCCATCAATCTAAGAGAACTATTTGAGAATAAGTTCCTAATGATTGGGTCTTGTGGAAGAAATTATCAATTCTTGATGAACTTATAGGCAGTGAGCTAGATCAGCAGGGAAGATCAACAGAAAAGGAACACCAACTGTGACCAGGACAAGCAAGTAAGCAGATATTTTTTACCCTTATTCTTCCTCTCTACCCAGAAAAACAACTACCAGGAATGGTCAACGTACAGATAGTAAGACCCAATTATGTAACCCTCAGTATAACAATGAGAGTATAACATCCAGGAGAATAAAACCCTTTACTTATAGCACAGCAGAAAAAAATGCATTAAAATTTTCAAATGTAAGGCATGACTATAAAATGTTGTGGCAAGTGTCACATAAAACATAAAAATCAGTATCAGTACTGTAGAGGAGAGATTGGCAAACTACAGCCTGCAGGCCAAATTTAGTCCTTTGCCTGTTTTAATGGCCCATGAGCTAAGAATAGTTTTTCCATTTTTAAATGAAAAATAAAAAGAAAGAAAAAGACTATTGGGATATTCTATGTCTGGAGTGATGGCATGAGGAGTTCTGCAGACTTATTCCCCAGAAAAACAATCATAACTGAAGAAAAAACAATTTAAATTTCTGGAAATTATTCCAAGCATATATGACAAATAAGCATTTATTCAACAAAATTTACTAAATATTGGTGAAAATCACAACAGCTTGTGGCACTTGAACCACAATCTGTTCCCTCCCTCCTTTCCACCAGCTCAATTTGATGGAAATGTCACTCTGGGCTTTAGCTAGAGTGACAAAGCAAAAAGGAAAGAAGACACAACTAACTAAAGTCAGAAGTGATAAGACTTTTTTTACTGAACTTACAGAACTATAAAAGAATATTATGAGCAATTATGCTAACAAATTAGATAAGTTTTATGAAATGGATAAATTCCTAGAAGGTAAACATTTTTCTACAACTGACTCAAGAAGAAATAGAACATCTTAATAAACATAAAAAAGCAGAGATTTAAACAGTAATCAAAAACCTACCCACACCCCCAAAAAAGCCCAGGGATTTTATCAAAAGTTTCAGAATACAAGGTCAATATGCAAAAATCAATTCTATTTCTATACATTGCAAAGACAAAAATCTGAAAATTAAATTAATAAAATAATTAATTCTTATTTACAATAGCACCAAAAAGAATAAAATAATTAAAAATATTTTTAAGCAAAAGAAGTGCAAAACTTATATTTTGAAAACCACATAACATTATTGAAAGAAATTAAAGAAGATCTAAATGAATGGAAAAACATCCCATGTTCATGGATCAGAATATTTAATATTGTTAAGGTGGCAAAACTCCTCAAATTGATCTTCAGATTTAATCCAATTCTTACTAAATTGGACATCACAGTTCTCAATAATAAGTGACTTAACTGGCCCAACTCCCTGTATTCAAACTATACCTGAATTTTCCATTTCAAGGAATTCAAAGAGTTTTAGAGAGGAACAATGGTTGATCTTGAATGGAAACTGAAGTTAACCACCTATTGCCTTTTATTATTTAGAATATTTGAACATAGCTATCCCTATTTTTCAATCATTCTTTGGGTATCATAAAATAAAAGTGCTGTTCATTTTTCAATAAATAAGATGAAGTAAGTACTTTATTTGGTATGTCTCTGGCTTTCAGTTACAGGTGTCTTTTTTTGACAAAAGAGTTTCTGAGCCACCTGAATTTGTCATCTCCTATTGGTTCAATGACTGTTATGCATCTGGATTTAGGGCTGCGACTCTGGCGGGGAAGAGAAGAAAGGGAGGAATAAGGTCCCCTCACACAAGTCCAAATTTGGAAAACCTCCATGGCTAACACTGATTCAAACACTCCAGGGAGCTATGCCCTAACATAAGAGAGAAACAAAATTCTTATTTGGATCTGTCTTTAATCTCAAATTCCTTAAAAATTATAATGTCTAGTAGAAGAGAAATACAAAAGCAAAATTATAATTATATTTTCAGGGTTGTGATGCCAGCCAAATGACAAATTGGAAATGGATTTCAGACATCTGCCCAACTAGGCTGATTATAATACCCCTTTTATTTACCTAAAAAAAAAAAAAAAAAAATTGCCTGCCAAGATGAATGAAGAAAGTGATAGAAACATGGAAAGAAGCATCAGAGGTTAAAAAAAATTCAAGATAAAAATCCTCCCAAATGCAGCTGTGACAAAAGACATCTCTACAAGTCAGTCTATAAAGTAGCTGTGATAATTCAGAGAAATTATTTAGCACTCAGGAAAACATTGCCACTGAATGATGAAGGGGTTTGGCAGGAGGAATTGTCAAAAGACTGGCATCAATCACAGTTAAGTGTGGTGTCTCTGCTGATTACATGTACCCTGCAGCGAGTCTGCCAAACATATCTCTGCTACAGCGACAGCATGCTGATGGGCGACTGTGAAGATGACTGATGGCGTGGCCCCACCAGCATTTGGGGCTGGAAGGAGCACGTTGTTACTGCTGTGTATTTTGAATGCAGAGTAATTCTTTGTGATCTAGGCATTCATTCCTTGAAGCTAAATGTACACAGTGAGAAAGGGGAGGCCTTCTGTGGCTTGGCTTTCCATGTGTATGAGCTTATTCTCATTCTTTGCGAGGGAATCCAAAGCAATCTGGAATGGCCCCAGATTGGTCTAAAGTATCCTCAGAGTCTACAAAGAAAAATCTTTAGAATTTTTCTCAAGACCTGTGAAATAGTTAATGTTTTCTTTACACTTTTTAATGGACATTAGCACTCAATAATAATAGCATCTACCATATTTTGAGTACGATTTATGTGCTATATACTTTATATATTATTTCAAATTTAACATCCACCCTACTAAGTAGATATTAATAAGCCCTTTGTATAGCTATGAAAACGGAGGTTCAGACAAATTAGGTCATTGGACTGAGACCACCCAGCTTGTAAGTGACAGACACACCTCTCTACCCCTAGCTGGAACTCAGGAAGGTCTGACTCTACTGACTATCTTCTTGCCATTTTTTCATACCACCTTTACCCAAAAAGCTTCTTGTAATGCTCTGTGTACTGGGTCTTTTAAGAGATTATGTAAACACCAGATGTCAGCCAAAAAAAGTGCTGATGCAAAGTACCAGAAATCTGTTGGTTTTTATAAAGGGTATTTATTTAGGGTAGAAGCTTACAGTTACCAGGCTCTAAAGAGTCTAACTCAAGGTACTATAAGAGGTACTTTCTCACCCAAAATCTGTTGCCACGTGTTGACGCAAGATGGTGGGCAATGTCTGCAAGGGTTCAGCCTTCCTCCTTCCTTTCGAGGCTCTGTGGTCCCAGCTTCTTCTGATCTCAGCTGCAGGCTGGCATAAGGCTCATCTCTCTCCCCAGGGCTCATTTCTTTCTGGGCTCAGCTGCTATCCTCTCTTCACAAGGTCAGCTATAAACTATCAGGCTTATCTCTCTTCCTGGGGCCTCTGCCACATCTAATGAGCTGTCTCGTTCTCTGTGTTCTTCTCTGTGTATCTTCCTCTGTGTGAAAGTCTGTTTTATTAGCCCAAGGGGGTGGGGACTCTACCCTCCATGCCCTAATGAAGAGGTTGAATTGAAGCCCTAATCTCGATTTAATAAAGTAAAAGTGAAACCTCTGAATTTAACACAATCAAACAGGTATCACACCCAGAGAAACAAGCCAGTTTACAAACGTGAGCAATATCTCTTTTTGGAATTCATAAATAATATCAAAATGCCATACCAGTCATATTGGATTAGGAACCACCTGAATCCACTTTGTTTTGGTGTTTTTTGTTGTCACTGTTGTTGTTTGAGGTAATGGGGCCAGGGATTGAACCCGGGATCTCGTGTGTGGAAAGCCAATGCTCACACTGAGCCACATCCGCTCCCCTGAGTTGGTTTTTTCATTTGTTTGCTTATTGTTTTGTTTTGTTTTGTTTTGTTTTGTTTTGTTTTTAGGAGGCAATGGGGATCAAACCCAGGGTGTCCCATGTGGGAAGCAGGCACTCAACTGCTGGAGCCACATCTGCTCCCCAGAATCCACTTTGGCCTCACTGCAACTAATAATATCTTCAAAGATCTTATTTTCAAATAAGATCACAGTCATAAAACTGGGGATTACAACCTGACCATATCTTTTGAGGGAACACAAATCATTCCATAACATTATGTAACCAAAACCTTCATCAAGAAACAGAATCTTAGCAGCACCGCAGAAACCATCTTGCACCCTCTTCCAGTTATTGTCCCCACCAAGTTAACAACTATCCTGTCTTCTAACGCCTCAGATCAGTTTTCCCTGTTTTTAATGTTTTATAAATAGACTTTTCTAGGGCTTACTTTTTTTATCTGCTTTATTTCTGACATATTATATGTACAAAATTCATCCATGTTGTTGTAAGTAGTTTTAGTGCTTTCCTTCTCATTAATGTAAAGTGTTCCATTGTACCAGAGCTTATTCATCCACTCTACTGTTGATGGCTATTTGGAGTGTTTCCAGCTTCTGACTATGACAAGTAGTGCTGCTATGAACATTCATTTACATGTCTTTTGGTGGGAATGGGGAGAAATTATATGTGTGTGTTTATGTATGTGTGTGTGTATGTGTGAAGGGAATTAAACTCATTAGATGGTGCTAAATGGGTTTCCCAGCTGACAATTATCTGTTTAAAAGGGAAAAATAATCTTAGTTCCCTAATTACAAACAATATTAAAATGCAGAATACAAGCTCTAAAGGCAAAACAAAACAGTATACAGAGTAAAATTATTCCCCTTATTCGCTATACTAGACTCCTATCAACTATTATTTCTTCTAACTCTGGTTTTATCCCCAGAGTTCAATATGATGTTGCACAGAACCAAGAAATCTCCCAGAAATTTGGGGGAGGAGAACTATGAGGTGACTAGAATTTGCCTCAATACTTTCTATTCTATCATAAGGCTACCTCTCTTTTTAAGTTGAGAGTAAACTAGACTACTCGGAGTTCAAGAATAGCTATGTATAACGCTGCCAGGTATTTTCATTTACGCTTCTTTTATTTCTCATGTGAAAGAACCTGAAAGGGAGGCTGAGGAGATGAATGAGAACAGGAAAGCACCAAGTGACTCCAACTAGCATGAATAATGAATATTTACATCATTATTCAAACAGCATGGCCTTAATGCTTAAGAATCCACGGACGAAAAACAACCGCTCCCTACGCATCCTCTCCCAACTTTTTATAAATATTTAAATTGTTAAAAGATACAAGATGAAGAACAAAGGAAGACAATCTGAACAAACACCATGAACTATGAAAGACCACATAATGTCAGAAGTTTATGGCAAAACTTGACATAAATATACATAAATTACAACTCTCCACTCACAGAACACCTCAACTTCATACTCTTTCCTCTGGTAGTGACCAGTAAGAAAACTAAGCCAATATTCATTGCCATCCTTTGGGTTCTGCAAGGTATTCTTCTTCATCCTTCTTTCCCAATTCCCAAATCTGATAACAAGAGAGATATTGAAAATCCCAGAAAAAATATATTAGAAACCAGTTAGAAATGAGTAGAAACACAGTGCTTCTGAGAAATAAGTAGTTTTTCATATTTTTCATATTTATTTAAAAAATAAAATAAAACAGAAAATAGAATAAGATAGAAGATGCACCTGCAAAATAGCAGGCGCCTAGAGATTGGAAAGTATTGTAGAAGATGCATAATCATGCTGCCATTCAGTTATGACTTGGGAAAATTGCAGGTCCAAGGATTATCCATCTTTTGGCAATTGTGAATAATGCCGCTATGAACATCAGTGTACAACTATCTGTTCAAGTCCCTGCTTTCAATTCTTTGGGATATATATCTAGAAGTGGGATTGCTGGGTAATATGGCAATTTTATACTTAACTTTCTGAGAAACCACCAAACTGATTCCACAGTGGCTGCACCAGTTTACATTCCCACCAGCAATGAATGAGACTTCCCATTTCTCCACATCCTCTCTAACACTTGTAATTTTCTGTTTTTAATAGTATCCTTTCTAGTGGGTATGAAATCGTACCTCATTTTGGTATGGATTTGTGATTTGCATTTCCCTAATGCTTAATGATGTTGAAAATCTTTTCATGTGCTTTTCTGGCCATTTGTGTATCTTCTTTGGAGAAATGGCTCTCCAGATCTTTTGTCCATTTTTAATTGGGTTATTTGTCTTTTTGTTATTGAGTTGAAGAGTTTCTTTTTATATTGTGGGTATTAAACCCTTATCAATATGCGGATTCCAAATATTTTCTCCAATTGTATATTTTATCATTTTTTCTTTCATGATGATGTCCTTTGGTGCACAAAACTTTTTAATTTTGATGAGGTCCCATTTATATATTTTTTCTTTTGTTGCTTGTGCTATGGGTGTAAAGTCTAAGAAACCATTTCCTAACACAAAGTCCTGAAGATGTTTCTCCACATTTTCTTCTAGGATTTTTATCATTCTGGCTTCTTATATTTAAATATTTGATCCATTTTGAGTTGATTTTTATATATGGTGGGAGGAAGGGGTCCAGCTTCATACTTTTGCAAATAGAGATTCAGTTTTCCCAGCACCATTTTCTAAAGAGACTATTTTTTTCCAAATTGAGTGGTCTTTGCCTCTCCCCCCTACAAAACCCAGTTGGCCATAAACCTGAGGGTTGATTTCTGAAATCTCAATTTGATTCTATTAGTCTATTATGTCTGTCCTTGTGCCAGTACCAAGCTGTTTTGACTACTGTGGCTTTGTATTAAGTTTTAAGATCAGGAAGTGTGAGTCCTCTGATTTCATTCTTCTTTTTCAAAATGGCTTTGGCTATTTGGGGCTCTTTACCCTTGCATATAAAGTTGATGATTGGCTTTTCCATTTCCGCAAAGAAAGTAGTTGGAACTTTGATTGGGATTGCATTGTGTCTGTAAATCACTTTGGGTAGAATTGACATCTTGACAATATTTAGTCTTCTAATCCATGAACATGGAATGTCCTTCCATTTATTTAGGTTTTCTTTGATTTCTTTTAGCAATGTTTTGTAGTTTTCCATGTACAAGTCCTTTACATACTTAGTTAGATTAAAAAAATTTTTTTCAAACAAATCAATTTTATTGATTCATATTAATAAAGCATACAAATCATCCAAAGTGTACAATCATTGTATTTGGTATAATCACATAGTTCTGCATTCATCACTTCAATCATTATTAAAGCATTTTCATTATTTCAATAATAATAATAATAAACAAAAACCAGACGAACAAACAAGCAAGAAGATACTTCACCTCTCAATTTTTCTATGCTTTCCCTGCTATATATAGCTTCTATTTCTGGCTAATCTTGAGCAATTATTTATTTATTAAGCAGTTTTATTGAGATATATTCTCATACCATATGAACTATCCAAAGTACATAATCAATGGCTTTTAGTGTAATCACAATGTTGTGCATTCATCACCATAAAAATTTTTATAACAATTTTTTTACTCCCAAAAGAAAAACTCCACACCCCTTAGCAGTCCTTCCACAGCCCTACATAACCACTAATCTAATTTCATCCTTATAAATTGATTTATATTTACATTTTATATAAATGGAATAATACAATACATAGTACTTTGTATCTGGTTTCTTTCACTTAGCATAGTTTTTGTCTGATATTAACATCTTGTAGCATAAACATACATTTGTTTGGTTTCAAAGAAAAACTGTCTCATATATGCAATTTTACCCATACTCATATTTCACATGCAGTTTTACTATGCTATACATTCCCATGTTTCATTTTTTAGCTTTCCTTTTAGTAGTATACATGACGTTAGACTTTCCTTTTAAACCACTTTCATACCACATAATAATACTGCTAGATAAAAACATTATGTTGGGCTTTCACCTTTTTTATTCATTTTCATAGATTAACACATATCCTTTTTACGAATTCTGCACAAGTTAACCCTCAGCTTTCTGTTCTTTAAATTCATTCTATTTTCTGGAGACCCATATTCAATTTATTAACTCCATGAGATTACACAATGTATTTAGCTCATAGTAGTGTATTCATACAGTAATTGTCCTTTTGTGCTGGCTTGCTTCATTCAACATAATGTCCTCCAGATTCATGCATGTTTGCCATAGGCTTTACTACTTCATTTCTTCTTACAACTGCATAATATTCCACTGTGTGAATACACCACAGTTTGTTTATCCATTCATCAGTTGATGGACATGTGGGTTTTTACCAACTTTTGACAATCGTGGATAACACTGCAATGAACATCAGTGTGCAGATGTCTGTTCATGTCACTGCTCTCAGTATATACCCAGTACTGGTTTTGCTGGGTCATGTGGCAAATCTATATTCAACTTCTTTAGGAACTGCCAAACAGTCCTCCACAGTGGCTGTACAATTCTACATTACCACCAACAGTGAATAAGTATTCCTATCTCCATACCCTGTCCAACACTTGATTCTCTGTCTTTTTAATAATGGCCATTCTAATAAGTGTGAAATGATATCTTATTGTGGCTCTGATTTGCATTTCCCTAATCACTAGTTGTATTAGTCAGGGTTCTCTCAGGAAACAGAATCAACAGGAGATATCTGTCAATAATATGAGATTTTATAAGAGTCTCTCATGTGACTGTGGGGAGGCACAAGTCCAGGTTCCACAGGCAGGCTGCAAACCAGAGGTGCCGATGAAAGTCTGATGAAAGGTCCTTGATGAGTTTCTGGGAGAAGTTGGCTGTCCAAAATGAGCTGGGACATTCTCTCTGAATGTTGAAATCACTTCCCCTTTTAAGGCATTCACCTGACTGGATAAAAGCGTCACCCACTATTGATGCTAACTCCCTGATTGATGCAGATGTAATCAGCCATCCATGCAGTAAACTCATTGGTGATCAAAGTCCATAAATGCTTTTATATTACAATTAACCCAGTGCTTGCCGGACCTAACACCTGGACACAATTACCTGGCCAAGTTGACACATTAGTCTAACCATCACACTATTGATGTTGAACAGTTTTTCATGTGTTTTTTTGTGATTTGTATTTCTTCTTTGGCCATATGTCTATTTAAGTCTTTTGCCCATTTTTAAATTGGGTCATTTGTCTTTTTATTGTTGAGTTGTGGCATCTCTTTATATATAATGGATATTAAACCTTTATCAGGCATGTGATTTCCAAATATTTTCTCCCATTGAGTCGGTTGCCTTTTCACCCTTTTGACAAAGTCCTATAGGTGCAAAAGTGTTTAATTTTGAGGAGGTCCCATTTATTTTTTTCTTTTGTTGCTTGTATTTTGGTTGTAAGGTCCAAGAAACTACCACTTACCCCCAGGTCTTTAAGATGTTTCCTTACACTTTCTTCTAATAGTTTTATGGTCTTGGTTTTTATATTTAGGTCTTTGATCCATTTTAAGTAAATTTTTGTATAGGGAGTAAGACAGGGGTCCTCTTTCATTCTTTTGGTTATGGATATCCAGTTCTCCTAGCACTACTTGTTGAAGAGACAGTTTTTTTCCATCAACATCAACTTTGTAGGTTTATCAAAAACCAGTTGGCCATAGAGATGAGGGTTTATTTTTGGTCTCTCAATTCTATTCCACTGTCTCTCTTTATGCTAGTACCATACTGTTTTGACTACTGTAGCTTTGTAATACGTTTCAAGGTCAGGCAGTGAAATTCCTCAAATGTCGCTCTTCATTTTTAGAATGCTTTTCGCTATTTGGGTGCACTTTCCATTCCAAATGAGTTGGTAATTGCCTTTTCTATTTCTGTAATGTAGGCTGTTGGAATTTTGATTGAATTTGCATTGAATCTGTAAATCAGTTTAGGTAGAATTGACATCTTTACAATATTTAGTCTTCCATTCCATGAACATGGAATGTCTTTCAATTTGTTTAGGTCTTCATTGATTTCTTTTAGCATTGTTTTGTAGTTTTCTGCGTATAGGTCCTATACTTCTTTGGTTAAATTGATTCCTAGGTATTTGAGTCTTTTTATTGTTATTATAAATGGAATTTTTCCCCTGATTTCCTCCTCAAATTATACTAGTGTACAGAAACATTACTGATTTTATGTGTTGATCTTGTATCCTGCCACTTTTGCCAAACTCGTTTATTAGCTCAAGTAGCTTTGTATTGGACATTTCAGAGTTTTCTAAATATAGGATCATGTTATCCACAAATAGTAAGAGTTTTAATTCCTCTTTTCCTATTTGGATACCTTTTATTTTCTTCTCTAATTGCTCTACCTGGAACTTCTAGCACAATGTTGAATAACAATTGTGACAGTGGGCATCCTTGTCGTGTTCCCAATCTTAGAGGGAAAGCTTTCAACCTTTCCCCATTCAGTATGATGTTGGCTGTGGGTTTTTCATATATGCCTTTTATCATATTGAGGAATTTTCCTTCTATTCCTATCTTTCAAGGTATTTTTATCAAGAAAAGATGCTGGATTTGGTCAAATGGATTTTCTGCATCAATCGAGATGATCATGTGGCTTTTTTCCCTTCAATTTGTTAATGTGGTATATTATGTTAAATGATTTTCTTATGTTGAAACACCTTTGCATACCAGGAATAAAACCCACTTGATTGTGATGTATAAGTCTTTTGATCCACTATTGGATTCTATGTGCAAGTATTTTTTTTTTAGAATTTTAGCATCTATGTTCATTAGAGAAATTGTAATTTTCTTTCTTTGTAGTGTCTTTATCTGGCTTTGGTATTAGGGTGACATTGGCCTAATAAAATGTGTTAGGTAATTTTCCCTCTTTTTCAATTTTTTGGAAGAGTTTAAACAGAATTGGTGTTAATTCTTCTTGAAATGCTTGGTAGAATTCACCTGTGAAGTCATCTATCTGGTGTCTTCTTTGTTGAGAGGTTTTTGATGATGGAGTCTATCTCTTTAAATGTGATTGGTTTTTAAAGTTCTTGGTATTTCTTGTAGCATCAGTGTAGGTTCTTTGTACATTTCTAGGAATTTGTCTATTTCATTTAGGTTGTCTAGTTTGTTGGCATACACTTTCTCATAATATCCTCTTATGATCTTTTTTCTTTTTGTGGGGTCAGTAGTAACTTTCATTTTTTATTTTATATGCTTGCATCTTCTATTCTTTTTTTCTTTGTTACTCTAGCTAAGGGTTTGTCAGTTTTATTGATCTTAAAGAACCAGCTTTCAGTTTTGTTGAATTTCTCTATTTTTTTGTTTTGTTTTTTTGTTCTCAATTTCATTTATTTCTGCTCTAATCTTTATTATTTCTTTCCTTCTGCTTGCTTTGGGATTGGTTTGCTGTTCTTTTTTTAGTTTCTTCAGTTGTTCAGTTAAAACTTTGATTTTAGCTCTTTCTTTTTTAGTACAGGCATTTAGGGCTATAAATTTCCCTCTCAGGACTGCCTTCACTGTATCCTGTAAATTTTGAGAATTGTGTTCTCATTTTCATTCATCTCAATATATTTACTAATTTCACTTACAATTTCTTCTTTGACCCACTAATTATTTAGGAATGTGTTGTTCAGCCTCTATACATTTGTGAATTTCCCTTTTCCCGCCTATTACTGATTTTCAGTTTCACTCCATTATGATATGAGAAGGTGCTTTGTATAATTTCAATCTTTTTATATTTATTGAGACCTGCTTTTTGACCCAACATGTGGTCTAACCTGGAGAAAGATCCATGAACACTTGGGAAGAATATAAAACCCACTGAGTTTGGGTGTTATGTTCTGTATAAGTCTGTTAGGTCTAGCTTATTTATCATATTGTTCAAGTTCTCTGTTTCTTTCCTGATCTTCTGTCTAGGTGTTCTATCTATTGAGGTGAGTGGCATGTTGAAGTCTCCAACTATTATTATAGAGACATCTATTTCTTTCTTCAGTTTTGACAGAGTTTGCCTCATGTATTTTGGGGCACCCTGGTTAGGTGCATATATATTTATGACTGTTATTTCTTCCTGGTGGATTGTCCCTTTTATTAATATATAATGTCCTTCTCTGTCTCTTATAACTTTTTTTACATTTAAAGTCTGTTTTGTCTGATATTCGTATAACTACTCCTGCTCTTTTTTGGTTACTCTTTACATGGAATATCTTTTTCCAACATTTCATTTTCAGCCAGTTTATCCCTGGGTCTAAAGTGAGTCTTTTTAGGTAACATATTGATGACTCGTGTTTTTTTCATCCATTCTGCCAGTCTATATCTTTTGATTGGGGAGTTTAATCCATTCACATTCAATGATATTACTGTAAGTGCATTATTTACTTCCACCATTTTATTTTTTGGTTTTCATATGTCATATCTAATTTTTGTCTGTCTTTTTACTCTTTTGGTTATCCTTTCTGCTATTTTTTTCTTCTATACTCTCTTTCAAGCCTATCTCTCCTGTCTTTAATCTTTCAGGTTGTAAAGCTTCCTTTACTATTTCCTGCAAAGGTGGATTCTTTTTTACAAACTCTCTTAGTTTCTGTTTGTTTATGAATATTTTTAACTCACCTTTATATTTGAAGGATAATTTTGCTGGATAAAGAATTCTCGACTGGCAGTTTTTCTCTTTCAGTATCCTAATTGTATCATACCACTGTCTTCTTGCCTCTATGGTTTCTGATGAGAAATCTGCACTAAGTCTTCCTGGGCATCCCTTGTATGTGATGGTTTGCTTCTCCCTTGCTTCTCTCAGAATTTTCTCTTTATCTTTGACATTTGATATTCTGAGTAGTATGTGTCTTGGAGTATGTCTTTTCACATTATTCTGATTGGGGTATGCTGTACTTCTTAGACATGTAAGTTCATTTCTTTCATGAGAGTTGGGAAATTTTCAGCTATTATTTTCTCAAATACTCTTTTTGCCCCCTTTTCCCTTCTCTTTTCCTTCTGGAAATCCCATAACACATATGTTGTTGTATTTCATGTTGTCATTCAACTCCCTGAGCCTTTGCTCAATTTTTTTCCATTCTTTTCTCTCTCTATTATTTTCTCTCTTCAATCTCAGCTGTTCTGTCTTCTGCATCACTTATTTTTCCTCTGTCATTTCAAATCTGCTGTTGTATGCCTCTAATGTGTATTTTAAGAAAAAAAATAATTTAATATTATGAAGAAGTTAGATCAAACATCGGACGTACAATAAATGTGGGTATGATAAGCTCACCCATGAAAAGCAAGATTTTCAGAATGCCTCAAACACAATATCCCTCAATATGCTGTATGAAACAAACATAACTAAAATAAACTGGCTTTTAAAGGTTACAGGTTAGGAGTAGGCAAAAAGATATCATGCAAATGTTATTGAGAAGCAAGGAAAATTATATATGAACATCAGACAATATTTGTGCACATCTTAGAGTAGTTCTTAAAATAACTTGCTAGAAGTGGAATTTCTGGATCAAAAAATAAGTATACATTGATTATACACTTTGGATGGATTTATGCTTTATTAATGTGTCAATAAAATTGATTTGTTGGGGCACAGATGTGGCTCAAATGGTTGGGCGTCCATCTCCCATATGGAGGGACCTGGGTTCGATCCCCGGGATCTCCCAGGAAAATAAAAGAAAAAATATAGAAGATGCGTGGGCCAAGCCCCACCCCCAAGGGCCCATGCTTAGGCGCACCATCAGGCCCCGTGAGCAGGTGCACCATCAGGTCCCATGCGTGGGTGCGCCACACGCAGCAAGATGATGACATAGCAGGAGAGTGCCATAGCAGGAGAGTGCCGTAGCAGGAGAGTGACGCAGGGGAGAACCAAGACGAGACACACCGAAAAACCAGGAACTGAGGTGGCACAGGTGGTAGGGCGCCTCTCTCCCACATCGTAGGTTCCCAGGATCAAATCCCAGTGAAGACAGGAGGAGAAGGATGAGAAGAGAGGGCAGGAAATGGACACAGAGAATTGCCCAACGAATGGACACAAAAACAGCAGAAATGGGGGGGGGGGTTACAAATGAATAAAAAGTAAATAAATAAATCTTTTTTTAAAATTTGATTTATTAAAAAAAAAGTATACCTTAAATTTTGATATAGATACTGCCACAGAAATTGCTACATGTTGTGTGTAATTAATACTAGTTTGATAATGTATAAGAGTATACCATGGCCAACCCTAGAAACTATCTTTTTCAATTTGTTATGATAGCTAAAAAAAAAAAAGGTATTTGTTTTCATTTGCATTTTCCTACTACTAATGAGACTAAATGTTTTACTTTATGTATATATGGTCATCTTGTTTTTGTTGTTTTTTTCTGGAACTAAGCTATATTTGTCTGTTTTTTATTGATTTGTAGTTGAAATATATGGACTGCATTTACCTTTTATATACAGATATTTCACTTTGTCTGTCATTAGCTTTTTTTTTTTGTTTTTTAACTGGGAGGTCCCAGGGATCGAACCCGGGTTCCTCCATGTGGGAGACAGACGCCCAGCCATTTGAGCCACATCTGTCCCCCTGTCATTTGCTTTTAATTTTATTTAAGGTACCTAAGGTCTTGTAGAACTTTTTAATTCCTATTTTAAAATGTCTGTCACTTTTTTCCTGTATAGTTTTTGGGTATTTTGTCTTCCTTAGGAAGTTCTTTCTTACCCCAAGTTTATAAAACCACCCTCGTATAGCTTCTTGTAATAACTCTATAGTTATGTGTTTGTTTGTTTATTCTTTAGGTTTATCTCTTTTTTTAAAAAGATTTATTTATTTATTTATTTATTTATTTCTCCCCCCACCCCCCTCGTTGTTTTTGCACTCACTGTCTGCTCTCTGTGCTCTTCTGTGTCTCCTTGTCTTCTCTTTAGGCAGCACCAGGAACTGATCCTGGGACCTTCCGGAATGGGAGAGAGAAGCTCAATCTCTTGTGCCACCTCAGCTCCCTGGTCTGCTGCATCTCTTATTGTCTCCCCTCTATGTCTCATTTTGTTGCATTTTCTTGCTGTGCCAGCTCTCCGTGCAGGCCATCACTCCACGCAGGCCAGCACTCCATGTGGGCCAGCACTCCTGCGCAGGCCAGCACTCCTGCATGGACCAGCACTCCACTCAGTCCAGTTCGCCACATGGGCCAGCTTGCCTTTCATCAGAAGGCCCCAGGAATCAAACCCTGGACCTCCTATGTAGTAGATGGGAGCCCAATCACTTGAGCCACATCTGTTTCCCAGGTTTATCTCTTTAACTCATCTGATTTTTTTTTTCTGTATATGATATACAACTGAGTTTACATTACATTTTCTTTATGGATATACAAGTCCTCTACAACTTTTTTTTTTTTTT
>JAQZBX010034587.1:0-24929 GCA_029593785.1 Cabassous unicinctus | reverse complement strand
TTTTTTGCATCAATAGATATGACCATGTAATCTTTTCCTTCTATCTGATAATGTGGTGTATTACATTAATTGATTTCTTATGTTGAACCATCCTTGCATACCTGGGATAAAATCCACTTGATCATGGAGTATATTTCAAGTGATTTGCTGTTGGATGCAATTAGCAAGTATTTTGTTGAGGATTTTTGCATCTAAATTAGAAACATTGTTCTGTACTTTTCATTTCTTGTAATGTCTTTATGTAGCCTTTGTATTAGGGTGATGTTGGCATCATAGAATGAGTTAGGTAATGTTCCCTCCTCCTCAACTTTTGGAAGAGTTTGAGCAGAATTAGTGTTAGTTCTTTCTGGTATGATTGGTAGAATTCATCTCTGAATTTTCTTGTTTGGTAGTTTTTGATGACTAATTCACTCTTGTTACTTGTGATTGGTCTGCTGAGCTCATCAGTTTCTTCTTTCATCAATGTAGTTTGCTTGTGTGTTTTTGGAAATTCATCCATTTCAACTTAATTGTCCATCTTGTTGGCATAGAAGTTGTTAAAGTATCCTCTTATGATACTTTTCATTTCTCTGGTGTCAGTGGTGATATCCCCTCTCTCATTTCTGATTTTATTTATTTGCATCTCCTCTGTTTTTTTATTTCTTTCCTTTGTTTGTCTAGCTAAGGGTTTGGCAATTTTATTAATCATCTGAAAGAACCAGCTTTGGTTTTATTAATTCTTTTTAGTGACATTTTTATTCTCAAATTTCATTTAATTCTTCTCTAATCTTTGTTATTTCCTTCCTTCTGCTTGCTTTGGAATTATTTTGTTGTTCTTTTTCTTGTTCCTCTAAGTGTGCAGTTAAATATTTCATTTTAATTCTTTCTTCTTTATTAATGTAGGCATTTACAGCTATAAATTAGCCTCTAAGGACCAATTTAGTTGCATCCTATAACTTTTGCTATGTTGTATTCTTATTTTCATTTGCTTTGAGTTAATAACTTATTTCTGTGGCAATTTCCTCCTTGACTCACTGATTGCTTAAGAGTGTGTTGTTTAACTTCCATATATTTGTGCCTTTTATAGTTCTCCAGCCTTTTTAATTTCCAGCTTCATTCCATTGTGGTCAGAGAAAGTGCTTTTTATAAATTCATTCTTTCTAAATTCATTGAGCCTTGTTCTATGACCTATCATGTGGTCTATCCTAGAGAATGATCCATGAGCACACAAGAAGAATGTATATCCTGCTGATTTGGTGTGTAATGTTCTGTATAAGTTCATTAGTTCTAGTTCTTTTAATGTATTATTCAAGGTCTCTGCTTTTTTATCGAGTCTCTGTTGGAATGTTCTGTCTAATGGTGATAATGGTGTAATGAAGTACCCCACAATGATTATAGTGGCATCTATTTCTCCCCTTTGTTTTGCCAGTATTAGCTTCAAGTTTTTTAGGGCTCTCTGTTTAGGTGCGTAAATATCTATGATTGTTCTTTCTTCTTGGTAGATTACCTTTTAAAATAAAAAAAAAGTATCCTCTTTTGTCTTTCACAACAGTATTGCATTCAAAGAGTATTTTGTCCAATATCAGATAGCTGCTCCTGCCCTTTTTTGTTTACTGTTTGCTTGTAAAATAATTTTCCATCCTTTCACTTGCACCATGTTTGTGTCCCTGGATCTAAGGTGAGTTTCCTGTAGACAGATATAGATGGGTCATATTTCCTTATCCATTCTGCCAACCTGTATCTTTTGATTGGAGAGTTTAACCCATTAACTTTCAATGTTATTACTGTAAAGACAGTACTTACTTTAGGCATGTTTTTCCTTAATCTTTTATATGCCATATTTTATTCTTATTTCTCTTTTTATCTTTTTAGTTACTCTTATCAATAATCTTCCTTTCTCCTCTCTCCTCCAACACTCTCCTCCTGTTTTTTTCCTTTCAACCTGCAGAACTCCCTTTAGTAATTCTTGAAGGGCCAGCCACTTGTTGACAAATTCTCTCAAATTCTGTATATCTGTAAATATTTTGAACTCTCCCTTATTTCTGAATGACAAATTTGCTGGATACAGAATCCTTGGCTGTCAGAATTTTCTTTCAGTACTGTAACTATGACATAACACTGCCTTCTTGCTTTCATGGTTTCAGATGAGAAATCAGCACTTAAACTTATTGATCTTCCTTAATATGTGATGGAACTCTTTTTTCTTGCTGCTTTCAGGATTATTTCTTCATCTTGTGCTTTTGACAATTTGATAAATATGTGTCCCTGAGTAGGACTGCTAAGATTTATGGTGCATGGAGTACACTGCACTTCCTGGACATGTCAATCCATTTTCCTCATAAGCGTTGGGAAATTTTCAGCCATTATTTCCTTAAACATGCCTACAGCCCCCATTTCCTTTTTTGGTCTATCTGTTCTACTATCTGTGCAATTTCTGATGTCCTATCTTCGACGCTGCTAATTCTTTCCCTTCTGGTCAAATCTACTGTTACGTGCTTCTAGTGTATTTTCAATTTCATGCATTTTGCCTTTCATCAAACATAAAATATTTTGTTGTTTTACGTATGTTTAAAATTTCTTCTGTATGTTCCCCCAGTTTCTTCTTGATATCCTTTATCTTTTCCTTCATTTCATTAAATTGATTAAAGATATTTGTTTGGCCATCCTTGATTAGTTATTCCATATTGTGCATGTCCTCCTGCTTTATAGTTTGTTCATTAGACTGGGCCATGACTTCCTGTATCTTACCCTGGTTTGTAATTTTTTTACTGATGTCTAGGTATCTCTTTATCTTGATGGGCTTATTAAGTTTGTCAGTTTCCCTTTCTAGTCTAGGGTTTTATTTTTCTTTGGTTTTGTGTTAAAAGTCCTCTTTATCTCTTGTTTCCAGTTATTCTATATCCTTGTAGTTACCTGTGTTCAATGGGAAAAAAATATTAGCTCTACAATAAAGGAAAGAAAGTAGATGAAAGAAAAAAAGAAAAGAAAGAAGAAAAAAGGAAGGAAAAAGAACAAAAAAATGGACAGAGGAATAAATGAGGGAAAAGAGTAAACAGGAACATAATTTTTAAAAGGAACAAAAGATACATGAAAAAATAAAGGAAAATAAAATTAAATAAAATAAAATACCATATATGTGAAAAGGGAAAAAAATAGACAAAACATTGAAAGGCAGAAATGAAGGAATAAAAGAAGAAGAAAAAAATGGAAGTAAGAAAAAAGAGAATAAAAAGTGGAAGGAAAGATAAAAGAGGGTAAAAATAAAAAAAAATGAAAATATAAAAAGAGAGAAAAAGAAAAAAAGGGAAAAAATAAAAGACAAGAGAATGGGAAGAGAAGAAAGAAAAGAAGAAAAACAGGAGAAGAATGAAAGAAAATAAGGAAGAGGAAAAGAAAAAACAAACAAACCAACAAAACAAACTAAAACAAAACAACAATCTGGCCCTCCCTCTCATACAACCAGGACTGACTTGTCTCCTCCTCTCAGGTTGCCTGTTTTGGCCAGTTGATCACCCCACATGTCCCACTTCTCTGCAAGTATCCAGGTGAAGAGAGAGAGAGAGGAAACAGACTTCCCTCTCAGCCCACCAGGGACCCACTAGCTTATGTCTCTCCAGTTGTTTGTACCGGCAGCCAATCACCCCTTAGTAGTCCTCTTCTCCAGTACCAGGATGAAGGAAAAATAAAAGTGAAGAGTAAAAAAAAAAAAGAGAGAGAGAGAGAAAAAAACACCTCTAGCTAAGTTCCCTCAGCCCTCCCCTTGGCTGCCCGGCTACCCTAAGCAGTCTAGGCATAGGCCTGACCGTGGATTTGCTCCTCAGCAGTTCTCCTCTCTCCCATGGCCAGTTGTGTGGCTCCCCCTCCCACAGGGCTGGGTGGGTGGTTTTCCTGTCCTTCTGGGACTGCTGGTGTATGCCCCTCTTCTCCTGGCCTGGCTGAGAGGTTCCCCTTTTCCCTGCTCCCCTGGTGTCCTGCTAGAAACCCTGCCTCTAGCTGCCCTCTCTATTGCCCTCAGGACATCCTGGCTTCCCTTATGCCTGTCAAATCTGCCTACCTTCCCACCGTTTCTAGAGGAAGAGTGTAGCCTACTCTTCCCTACTCCACCATCTTGGATATCCAATATTCACTTCTAAAATAACATTAGATTTTAACTTTATTGAGTTTCTTTTTTGTGATAGTAATTTGTTAAAGGTTAATGTATTCAAATATTTTAGAGTTTTATCTCATGGCTTTATATTTCAGTCCATAGTAATGATTCTTCCAGACTAAACTTGTAAAGGAGGCAATGATTATTAAGCATGTTCAAATATTATTATTTATGTAGAATATGATTTCAGTCTGTTTCATGTTGGCTGAGTTTGAACAGTTACTTCATTACTTACTAGTCATGTGGTCTTCTTAAAGTTATTTGACATCTGTACTCCTCAGTTTCGTTATCGTAAAAGGAGGGTAATACTGATTTCATCAGTTATTATGAAGAATACATCAGTCTATATACAAACGGAGCTTTAAAGAACTTATTATTTATAGTAAAGATTTACTATATTGTATATATATTTATATTGCATATAAATGCCAAATATTATTTTCATGAAACTGAAAAGACATTATTCAATGGGTGATTATATTTGGAAACCACATGTCCAAGAAGATTTAATGTCTATAATATATAGAAAGACCCCACAACCCAATATTTGAAGGTCAAGCAACCCAGTTAAGAATGTAGGTTATCAGAGGATAGATTCGGGGTAGAGAGTGGGGAGTTGATGCTTAATTTGTACAGAATTTCTATTTAGGTTGATTGCAATGGTTTGGAAATGGATAGTGATGATGATAGTACATTATTGTGAATGTAATGAACAGACCTGTATGTATGTGAATGTGGTTAAAAGGAGAAACTTTAGGTCACATGTGTCACTAGAATAGAAATTAAAAGATAAAACATAGCACTGTATAACACAGTGAAACCTATTGTAGAAGGTGGACTATAGTTAATAGTACAAGTATAAGAATGCTCTTTCATGAATTATAACAAATGTACGACACTAATAGAAGGTGTTGATAATGGCTTGGTATATGGGAAAATATATAGCTAACGTTAACTATGAATGTTAATAGTCCTATTTTAATAGTATTTCATCAACTGTAAAAAAAATAACACACTAATGCAAAGTGCCAACAATAGGTGACACATGGGAATACTGCATATTTAAAACATATTTTTTCTGTAAACCTACAACTTTTCTAATATAAAAAAGTTTTTAAAAATAAGACATATTTCACAAGCCTGTTTATTGGACATTTTAAATGAAGTAATTCATGTAAATTGCTTCACACAATGCCTAGAACATAGAATCTCTCAATAAAATCTGGTTAATAAAATAGTAAAATTATTTTAAAAAATGCTCTCATCAGTTGTAAAAAATGTTCCACAGCAATGCAAGATGTTGGTGGTGGGGTGGTATATGGGAATTTTGCATTTTATGCATGATTGTTCTGTAAACCACTTCCCTAAAAATTTTTTTTTAATTGAGCTAAAATAAAAGGAGAAATCTGTATGATTTTATTGATATGAAATAATTACAATATGGATATGTGTAGAGTCAAAAACTAGAATATAGTTTACCAGGGGATGGGGTGGAGGTGAGGAATCAGGGGTTTTTGAAAAAAAAATGTAAAAAATAATAGTCTAAAACAGAACAAAACAAAAGGTGTGAGTTCTGGATCGCCAATGTGAAATTTTATTGGAATCTTTGGATTTGCTACTAGTATCTGACTTTTTTAGGAAGTTTCTCTGACAACTTAGAACAATTTGTTCTACTCTGGACAAAATGCCTTTAGCAGTGTTTCTAAATACACCTCCATTTCAGTAGACCTGCGGAAGAACATGACAATCTTCTTCATTCAATAAAGTTTTATATATTTATCAGTAAGTATACTAGGCAATGTGTTATTACTGATAAGAGAACAGACTGATTCTTGTTTTGAAGTGTGTCACTTGCCAATAAGTAAGCTCAGGAAAATTATGACACTTATCTAGACCTTAGTTTCTTCTTCTGTAAAATTGCCTATTTTTTAAGGTTGTAGTCAGGATTAAATTAAGTAACACGTGAAAAGAGATTAGTACGTTGCCTTGTATACAATATTTTAAATCATGACAATTTTATTTTAGAGAACATTAATGAATTTTCCAAGGTTTTGCAGCTCATAAGAGTGAGTAATCTATAATATCTGTGAGCAAAATCAAAATATTCCAGATACTTCAAACTCTAGTTGCTTCCAAAATAACCAGAAGCTAAAGTAACTTCTCCATATGCTTCTGGTGAAAATAACTGCACTTTCAATTTTACACAAGTAATTTTTTATTCTATGTTACTTTTTTTTATTGTGGGTAAAAATCAAATTTTTCACAATACAAACCAATATTTGTAAAATGATATATAAATATATATGCATATATGTGCATTTGCTTACATAAATGTTCCTTTTTTTCATATATATTTTAAAAGATGCTTTTAAAGATAAAGATATTTTAAAAGATACACAAGTAATTTTAAACCATAGTACTTTTAAATGTGGAACTAGCCACAGATCTGTTGGTTTCCTCAGAATGCTATTTACCAACAAATATTTTCTCAGAATTTAAAAATCTACTTATATGACAAAATACGTTTTTCACAGCCTCTTGTCTAATAACTGGTCCCCACCTGAATAGATCAATCAGGTCCTGCTCATAATCAACCCTGAGTCTATTGGGGTGATTCATAACTATAGCTGCATATTAGAATGACCTGAGAAGCCACATCATGATAAGCAAATCAGAATCTTATGAGAAAAGTTATGGTATCAGTATTGCTTTAAAAGTTCCTGAAGTGATTCTATTGGGAAGCCAGGGCTATGAACCACTGATCTAGTGAACACGTTGAGAGACTACAGTAAAAACAATAATAATAAAAGAAAAATCTTTTGCTTTTATGTTTTAAAAGCTTCAATATCAAAACAAGGTAAAGTACATATTGGCCAAACTAGTATTTCTCTTAGTAAAATGTGCTTAACAAATAAAGAACCCAAACATTAGGAAATATTTAATATTTCATATGTGTTCTCAAATCCAGTTGAGATTTTAAGGTATGGTACTTCAGCCAGTAATCTCTAATTCAACTTTAAATATGTTATATTTTCTGAGAATTGAGAGAAAAAGTAAGTCAGCCCTGGAAATTTGATAAAATTCCTAAAGATTTCTTTTCTCATTTGAGACAAATGGCTTTAATAATTTTGAGGTTGCCCATCCAGGGACCACTTCCAAATCCCTTTTCCACACTTTCCTCCATTTAAATTTGTATATAAAATTCTCAGAATTTCTCATAGTGCTAATGAATCTTATGACATTTAATAAGTCCTAACTACTGATAATATTATCTGAAATCATAATTACAAGAATGTCCTGGCATTAATGAGGGAAATGTATATAAGCACATATTGATCATTTTAAATTGGTATGTCAATGATGAGATATTACTGTCATCATAAATTGTCAGTACTTTCAAAATTAATCATTCATTTCCCTTGTTCTACAGTTATTCCGGGCAAATCAATCTCCTAAAGAATTTGATTTTATTTAATAAAAATGTAATTATTATTTGATTCCTTTATTCCCAAAAATCTTGCATTATTGATCAATTCAGAACTGAGAGTTATAGAAATAGGCAATATATTTTGGATAGGTATAATTTAATTCCATACATTCAGTGAATATAATTAGTGGATGATTTTTTTTTGAAATTATATTTTTGTCCTATGGAATCTACTTAGTAAAGTAAGGGGTCACTGTACTATAAATTCCTTATGTCTCTCTGAATAATAATACTGTAAAACCAAGTAAAGTTGGTGATGTGTATGCAACTATGTTATCTAATACTGTTTGTGATGCTTTAATACACACTTCCTTAGAGCTAAAGAAAACTGTGTCTTTATCATAGGAGTAATAAATATGGGTAATTATGCATAATTATGGAAATTAAGTTCCAATTATGGTTCAATTTCAATAATAATCCTATGTACAAATCTTTTCAAATTTTAGTCACCTTAAATAAGATCGAGGTAACACAAGGTACTAGTCTCTGTTATGGTTAAAGATAAAATATGTTTGATTCAGGGAGTTTTACATGTATTCCAGTATTCCAGCAGCATGACATGTACAAGAGCATATCTCCATTTGCATTAAGATTTTGTACAGTTATCTCTATTAAAATTTCAGAATTAAGCGAGAGTTTTGCATCCCAAAATTACATTCAGCCCTTGGAAATCTGCAAAAGAATCATTTTATTATTGGTACAATAAAAAGACGTGTTAAATGTCAGTTGCAATGTTGCCAACAGGTTTTAGAATAAATTTTGCTTCAACTTATCATTATCCTTTCAGAACACCAATAAAATGCCTTCGCATTTCATATTGTTCACAAAACAAACAAGAAAATGTAAGGTACATACAGCAGTTTTATTAGCTAAGAAAGGAAAAAGAAATTGTCACTGTTTTTGTTTTCTTTATAAAAAGAAAGTTAAGTATTACTGCTAAATCCATGGCCAATATAATATTGAAAATAGCATAAATATAAAACAGTTTGCATATTCTAATCCAAATAATCCTAGTAGTATTAACTCTCTATTCTAATATGATCATTATATATATTATTTTAAAACAAACACATTTTTGAATATTTACTATTTATCAGGTACTGTGCTTGATGGCTTTACCTACCTCCCTATAAAATAAGTACTGTTATTATCACCTTTGTATAGGTAAGGACACTGTGGCTTATAGAGTTTAAATAACCTGACAAATGTCACCCAATTAGTGAGTGGTACAGCTGGTTTTTAAACCCTGCCATGATCTAAATGCAAAACAAATGGCCTTATTCAGAATAAAGCTACCTTTTGATTTGAATGTAAGTATTTTTGCAAGTTGTTATTCGGTATTCTTTCAGTAGAGAACAGAATACTAAACGATATAGGAAAGCTTCTTTGAACCCAGCAACAGCTTCCTGCCATATTTAGGATTATTCTTAGGAGAAAATAAATTTATGTTGAATTGTCTACATAGTATTCCATGAAAAAAAATGAGAATAAATCATTTATACTTTCATCTTTCCAGAAACAGATGTTTCCTGATATGCTTCTTGTACCTTTCTTTCCACTTTCACATTTATTGTTTCCTTATATTTACTATCTATTCCCAACCACGTTTGCATACATATTTCGAAATAACATATCAACAACAAAGTCAGAGACAGAAGTGGAGGATAAAAGACAAAGGAAAATGACAATGAAACTATTTAAATAAAAGTTCTGGAAGTAATCACACACATCTATTTCCATCTACCTATTTTTTTTCTTTTCTTATTAGAGAAGTTGTAGGCTTTCAGAAAAGTCATGCATAAAAAATGGAGTAAGAGAAGTTTCTCCCTCTATTGTAAGCCATTTACTTAATAAGAAAATGCAAGGTACAACAGTTTCCTTTATAAATACATTTATGTTTTTCCTTAACAAGAGCATATTGGAAAATAGTGAAGGAGAGGGAAATCATATATATACCTTATAGATAAATTTTAAAAAGATGACTACTTCTCACTATATATAACATCAAATAGACTCTAGAAATTAAATGTTTATAGCATAGAAAATTGAATTAATGAACCAATCATATTACGTGGTATCTGACAAGCACTTCTCAAACAACATGAGGTTAAATGTTTTCCAATGGTAGTCTCAAGCTGATATATTTTCAAGCAATTTTCAGGAATAAATACCTTAAGTCCAGGAGAGTGGCAATTGAAGTTAATGGATATGTGAAAAGGTCAGAATTCATGCTTGATAAACCCTCATTTTGATTAAATGCATCTTCTGATAGCCTAATGAGAAAAATTGGGGGATTGTAAAGTAAGTTTTGAGAACTTTATCACCTAAAATGCTCCCACATTGAATTTATAGACTGGGCATCAAATTTTAGATGGGGAATTTTTTTTTCAAGTTTTGTTATTTTACTTTTTTTTATTTTGCAAAAATGAATAAAAATAAAGCTCTGTTCTAAATGTCAAAAAACATAAGTTCAATGAAAAATTATATTATATAAATACATAACTTAAATATTATAAAATAAGCACAATGATGTAGCCATAGTACTTGAATATTTTTTAAGTAAAGTGTTTAAAGTTAAATTTCTGAGCAGATAAGATTTAAATATAAAAGTATCTATTCCAAGGTTTGTTGCAATATCACAAGCAGATGTTAGAACACTTATAAATAAAATTATTCTGTGTATTATCAAAATCTGTACTATTTTTTGATGTAATAAACAAAAATGAAATTAAGGAGCAGAAAACTTTAAAATGCGTACATTGTCCATTATAAAAATAAAATTTAAATCATTTCTTTGAATTTTTATACATTAGGGAAATAATACCTTCTGTCATGAATGTTGCAAATGTTTCCTTGATGTTTACATTTAGCTTTGATTATTGTCAGATTTAAAACATGTATATACCTAATAAGTTTTTAAATTATTCATATTCAATTTAAATATATACCACATAAAAATAATTTTATCAATTTTAAGTGGCCAATTCTTTGGCATTATGTGCAAATTTGACAATACTGTATAAATTTCACAACTCTTTATTTCCAGATTCTCTTTATCATCTCAAACCAAAATTCATAATCATTTAGCAATAACTGCCTTTTCCCACCCTCCTTCTACCTCAGGTAACCACTATTCTGCTTTCTGTCTCTATGATTTTGCTTAATCTAATTATTTCATATATGAGAAATCATATAGTATTTGTCCTATTGTGTCTGACTTGTTTTACTCAACATGCTATCTTCAAGGTTCATCCATGTTATTGCATGTACCAGCACTTCACTTCTTTTTATGGCTGAATATTATTCCATTGTATGGGTATATCTGTTGATGGACACTTGGGTCACATTCAGAGTTGCCTATTTTGAACAATGCTGTGATGAACATTGGTGTACAAATGTCTGTCAGAATCCCTGCTTTTAGATCTTCAGGTATATATACTTAACAGTAGAATTGTCTTCTTCATAACAGCAAAGAAACAGCAGCATTAATAAGTATTTTATATGCAGTTGAATTTTGTAATATTTCCTTATATCCAAGAAAATACATACACATGCTTATTAATGTCAACAATTTATTTTTGTGCATTTTGTGTTATATATGTAGACAATCCCATCACCTGGGAATACCTTTCATTTTTATCCTTCTTTTGAAATCTTTAAAATTGTCTTGTCCAAGTTTGCTGGATCATATCCAATTAGTTTGTATTGGTAGTAGATAATTGTGGCTTGTTTGGTATTAAGTGGTATTTTTGCAGGATATTGGATATAATGTTAAATCATACCATTTAATATGAACATTTTTAAAAGTATCAGTTATGCTTAAGTCTAGGTTGATAGATGAAATTTAGCTTTTTTATGTTTGTTATTTTATGTTTTTTATTTAAGCCACACAGTATGAATTTCTTTGATGGTCTGGAAAACTGCAGATTTTAAAAAATGGTTAATTCTGATTACCATCCTCCTGGCTTACATATTTTCGTAGAGTATTTCAACTTTATCAGTTTAATCATACAGACTGAATAATAATATGACTCTTTTCCTTAGTCACTGCTGTTAGATGTCCCTGAATGGTTCCCACTTAATGGGAACCATTGAATGGATCCTCTATTTTCCTTGGCCTGTGGCATAACAATCTGTCTCCATTGCCACATGGCTGTTTTTTTCTCTCTCTTTCTCCTCTTCTCTTTCTATAAGGCAGCAATCATACTGGATTAACACCTACCCTACTCCAGTATGATGTCGTTTGAATTTGTCTAATTTCATCTCTAATGACCCTATTTCTAAATAAGATCATATTCTGAGTTATCGGGGGTTCGGACTTAAATATATCATTTTGGAGGACATAATTCAACCCATATCAGTATTTTAGTATCTAATAGATTAATAACCTGAAACCCAGGCATATTAAGATTGTATCCATGGTCGCAGTAATCATAAACCGTAGAACCTGAACTGACAGACATCTTATCATTGTACTTATGCAATTTTATTATAAAAAGATGTATAAACAGGGTTTGAAAAATCCCCTTTATAATCTATGGAATCAGAAACAGACAACCTTGACTAATATTAATCGGTATTAAAAAATCGTGATTTGATTGTAATAAAATCATGTAACCTTCCTTTTCAAAGAATGTTTACAAAATATGAAGTTCCCAAGTCGTTAATAGAAATTATACAAAATAAGGGGTGCAAAGTTCATAGCAGCTTTGTAAAATGCATGACTGAATAAAATAAAGCATTTCTTAAGTGCAGGCATTATCAGAGTATTTAGTATACCATGTACTTTGTAGTTCTTTAAAGATGAAACATGCTATAGAATACATAACTAATTATATCAAAAATATAGTTTGTTTTCTAAGGCATTTCCTAGAATTAGTTTTAAATTAAAATGTGACACTAATGAAATTACTTTAATTTTCTTATATGCCTTCATCAAATTAAATTTAGCTCTGAATTCTCAAAAGTGAAATATTTTAAAATAAAAGGAGCAGTTTAATTATTGAATTCAATAAAAGAACACATTATTCTGCTTTGGAAAAAAATTCAAAAAGGAAAGAAAACGAATGAACTAAAATAATACCTGGAGAGACTGTCCAAAAATTCATTGATTGAATAAATCTTTAGGTAGAACCAAATATCTAGGTGATCAGAATCTAGAGAACAAAGACAGAAACCATTATCTGAATGGATTCATAGTCTGATACATATCAGACAAATCCCCAGTCACCCTCCTAGCTGATAAGAAGCAACAGAATGTTTCTTGAATCCACAGAGAGAGGGACTAATTCAGACTCGATGAGTGACTATGTTTCATATAGGCTTTGTGAGGAGGTGGTATTTATATTTTAAAATGTGATTTGACATTTGCAAGTGACAAAAGTAGGATTTGGAATTGTGGTGCTTGTGTTTTTCACTCAGAATAAGAATCTTTGATGGCAATAACTCCAGTGTGGAAATTTAGCTAAGATTTACTATTCTTTTTTCTATTCTGCTTGTGTAACAAAATAATAACCCAATCATTAGGAGGAAGGACACTTTTACTGAGAACAAGTACTTAACATCCTGAAATAGAACTGAGTTTAAGAATTTTGCTGGTTTAAAAAGCAAACTTTTGTCAATTTATGATGCTATTAAAAGCTATTTAGAGCAGGTTTGACTAATTACTTTGATTTTGTTAACAGAGGTTGAAGATTAGCAGCTTTAGATCTTTATATATCATCAAATAATAATCAGTATTGTTTTGTTTTTAAAAATGAAAATTTTCCAGAAGCGCAAATGATGTCACTAATTAACAATTTCTGTGGAAAGATACTGCAGAAAGTGTAACGGTTTACCGTTTTCTCTATATTGTTCACATATTTGAGCCTCAGGATATCTCTCTTTTAACACAAGCTCTTCCAAAGAGGCTACAAATCTGCCATAACCTCAGTAAATGTATCGCTCTAAGGATGTCCCAGGTGCAACCTCTCTGCCTGGCCACTTTATGCCTCAGTTGATGGTTCTGTTGCTGTGTAGCAAATTGTGAAATTTCCACCTTGGTTAGTGTTTCCTGCTCTTTCACTGAAGATCAGGGAATACTGGTTTGGAGGCACCAATCAATCACACCAGCCACCTTTATTCATAATTATATTTGTAATTGTTTCCCATTCATTTTTGGTTTTGTTTAAAAATCATTGAGGTCCTTGACCTTACAGATAAAACCTTATTTCAGTAGTATATGAAACATAATTATAACTCAATACAAATTAAAGAAGTGCATTTTTTCAAATGTATATCATATTTCTTGGAGTGAGGAAAGTATTGGTGGTATGTTCTTGATTTATTGAGGTCATTAGGGCAATTAAAAAGTCATTGCAGAATCCATTATCCTTACATTTTATGCAGGTATCGGGCTATGCAGATTAGTTTTATGACTTGAAAAATAGGTTTCATAATGCAGCCTTAAACAAATAGGCTTGTTTCATACATCTTAATACAACTCTGATATATACCTTGCTGTTTAAACCCAGTGCCATTTTATTGAGTAGGAGAATTATTTTTATAATATAAAAAGACCAATTTAAACTTAGTTGAATTAGGATTACTTGTTCAAGGAATTATATTTCTCAAGGCATGAGGCATAGTACAAAGTGTTTGTTTTATGCAGACTTTCAATACTAGAATCAGAATATCTATTATTGAAAACTGTTTTCAATAAATTTAAATTAATTTACATGCCTTTTGTTTATTGTTAAATATTCAAAAGGTAGCCACATGCCTTAGAGTAGAGAAGATCTAGTAAATGTGCTATGTAATAATCCCTGAGATTTTCGCTTTTTCACATTATTATTTGCTCCTCATCTCGGAGCCAGGAGGGCAGAGCAGCAGGGTCTCCCAGGTCTGTAGTTACTGCTTTTCATTCTGACAAATCAATATCAAATGTGAGCCTGAAATCTGATATCGTCAACCACATTTTCTCAGTTTCACAGCAGGAAATAAAGTTATTTCAAAATCCAGGGCACCAAATGCTCACCTGTTTATTATACTGTGGTTTTGAGAGACAAAGTACTAACTTATTATTTTCTCATAAAATGGTGACTGATAATATTTGATTCAACGTTTTTGCAAGAATACACAGTAAAGAATAAATCAGCGTGAACATACCCTTTATATATACATACATGTTGACAGTATCTATTATTCAAATGCAGGTCAGTCTAGGGAAGAATGGCAAAAGGAGTAAAATGTGTTTTCAGTAATTTACCATTAACAATTTTATTGTTTAGTCTATTTCAATTCACATCTTTTCTATCCCTTAGCATCCAGCGCTCTTGTAGCTCTTACTATCTCTGGCATTTACTAAAACTGAAAGAAACTCTCTTATGAATTTGTAATAAGATAATCTTAATTTTCATACAATTTCAGTAAAATATATGAGCCTTTTTGCAGTGAGTGGAATTCCATTGTCCAAAATATTATATAATGAAGCTTATTACTTACAATGAAGGCCCTAATTTGTAAAAATTAGAGTAAATTTATTAAAATCTGATGATTTTAATATTTTGAATTAAAATTATAATGATTATGGCACATATTTTCAGTCAAATAATAATCTGCCTAAACTGCTTCTTAGTCTGAAAGGAAGCTGAGCAACCTGGTTGCTCAAATATTAGACTTGATTTTCAGTGTCTTCCACAGAAAACAATGTACCGACATTTTTCATTTGTGTGAATGTTTTGGAATAACTTAGATTCTCCTAAGTTAGGGAATCTCAAAAAAAAAAAAATTATGACTAACCCTGCTCTTGACCCAAAATAAGAATCATAAAAATATTGAAGCATATTCAAAGCAGAGGGGAAAATACATTTTTAAAAGTCTAAACATCTCTTTCAATCCATATTTCTCTATCCAGACTATGTTTTGATATCAAGAATCAAAACAAGTCTTATTTGTTTATTAATCCCAATTATTTTCACACCATAAATAGATGAATGTGTAATTTTAAGCATTACCTCTTGCAACATCAATCCATTTTCTATTCCAAAAACTGCAAGGAAGTTTAAAATAGAAAGGTTTTCATAATTGAGCTGAATATTATGAAAATTTTTAAAGTAAAAGAATTTCAATGCACAAAACTTTGGATTATCCATCACTTATTATTTATATTTATATTTATATTGTGAAAGCTTATAAAATCTTTACTTTTCCCCAACTACTTTGAGTCATTCCAAGAATTTATTCATGATTTTATATTCTTGATGTTCACTTGTATAGAATGCAGAAAACTTTTTTCCCTTTAACTGTAAGGAAAAAAAAACTCTAACAAATATCCTTGGAAGAAATAAATCAACTTGTGATACAAGGTACTTTATCAGGTGGTACTGCTCCAGATGTTTAAAGCATTGTTTGTCAGTTCTACAGAGTGAATAAAGATGACATTCATTTGAGAGAAGGAGGTTCAGTAAAAAGGAGGAAAAAACTTGAAATAGCAAAATAGACACTGAATAAAGCACATAATTACTTCTTAGAAATTGAACCAAAGTTGAACGTTGAAATGGCTCTTAACAGTTTAACTCTATTCAGAAGAATGTTTACGTTGTGTTTCAATTTTGAATACACTGGAATAATTCCTCAGGCAAGCCAGATTTTAGCTCTGTAGGCATTGGAGTTGATCCAGGTAGCTGGCATGAGGCCCCAAATAAATGCACGTTGAAGAGTACTATACTGCAATAGCAATGTTAAATTAAACTTGACATTCTTAACAACAAGATTCATTATTTGTATGCTTTCAGGAAATATGATTTGTTCCCATACTGCTCTTCCCTTGGTGTTCTGAGCAGCTGGTGTAAAAAAAATCTGTTTCTGCCACCTAAATCTATTACTCACAATTAACACTTATGAAAATACAAATATTTATAAATCACCATAATTTATTAGTGAAATTAGTCAGGTCATTGGTAACAAAATTTGAAACCACATTGCTATTCATCTATAAGCCATTTGAACAGATCCTTAACTTGTATTATGTTACATTTCAATTCCCTTGGCCATACCCATCTTTATGTAATAATGATGTCAAAATAGCACTAAAAATACTCAACTAATTTTTCTTCTAGGTGTCTGCTTGTACTTCAGCCCCTTCAAATTATTTTCTGAATTATGTTCAGGGGCCTTCTAGAGATTGCATAGATTATCATAGAATGACTTTTAGTTCTGTGGTATATGCCAGTTTCTTCAACTCATACATGAGGGGAGGGTGAAGACTATTGTAGAGAACACCAACAGCCAGGCATGTGAAGGATGAATCAGTTGCACCGGTGCCTGCCTGAACCATTGAGATAAAGACACCCATGAAGATGACACGTTCTCTCCCTCAGCTACATGGTCGCTATAAGCAAGTTTCCCTGTTGCTTATTCCCCCTTGTTTCTTAATCCAAATTGTTCTTATTATAATCAAGTAAAGGAAATCCCCTTCTTCTTGACAAATGAAATTCCCCACAATGAATGTGTGTGTCTATATATAGATATATAGGGAGGGAGGGGGTATATGAGAACCTTGAATTTTATGCATGATTGTTCTGTAAACCACAACTTCTCTAAAAAAGAAAAAAGAAAAGAAAGTATGAAGCATCTTAATTTAGTTGTACAACCATCCAAAGTTGGTGCTATTGAAACTGAAGAATAGGCATTTAAAGATTGTAATAAGAGCTCTACTAAAATGTCTCATAACAGATTCTTATAGTAGAAAATCACTGAAATAAGCTGCTTCTGTATTAAGAAGTCTAGAGGACTATTTGAGAGAACTTTACTTATCAAATTTATTAATGCAATGATTTGATGTCACTGTTACTGATATATGAAGTTCATTACACTGTCATCCAATCAGATTTATTTAAGATACATATTGCTACATTTCACTCATACTAACATGAAGATTCAAACTAAATAGCTCAATTAATGAATTAACTAGAGAATAGAGAGGAAGAAACCAGCATATTTGAGAGCCTGAATACATATCCGTGAGTTCTTTTGCCCCAAAGACACTGTCTAATGATCAACTGCTTATAGAGGAAAAGGAAAAGAAGAGACTTATTAAGACGTAAGGATATAAACAAACAAAAAAAAGGAAAATGAAGTTATTATGAAAAATGAACATAAAATATGTTGGGAATAATAACAGATATATGAAATATCCCATCATGCAAATGGAAAGTATACCCCTAAAAAGATTCTAAGAATGTGTTATATGAAGTTTATAAGAATATTACTTAATATACATTATTAAATAATAAAAGGAAAAGAGATCATTTAAAATGTGTAATTTATATCAATCAAAAATGGAAATATTGTATTAAAAGTATCATAAGAATAGAAGAATGAAAGACCAAACTAATAAACCTGACAAAGGGGGAGGTTCGTTCAGAATCATAAAACTTTAAGTAGCAAACATCATTCCACCAAATGAATTAAGGCTTAGAAATGCAAAGATTATATGACAAACAAAATGATGGTGGGATATTTCCTCTAAAAATTTGTCATATTAAAATAGGTAAAAGGAACAAAGTAATGTGGATTAGAAAAATATATACTATGAACTTTGTATGTTTGTATTTATGTTCATAAATTTATGTGTATATTCCTTGATTAAATAAACATAGTATGAACATTCTGCACCTATATAAATCAAATATGTAAAAAAAGCAAATTAGATGTTTGTACATATATATATATATACACACATACACATATAAAATTATAGTAAATTAAAATAAAATTATGATAATTAACATGAAAAACAAACTTGTTAAAGAAGACATTATTTCTACGTTTATAAGTTTATAAGGAGAATGCCAACTAATATTTCCAGATACTATAAAAGATGGTTAGAAAGGCAAGACCACAAAGAGAGGAAACTTAGCTATATAAATTTCTCCTCTCCAAGGATGATCTGACCCCAATATTCAAAAGCAGAGACCAATTCTAAAGGTCCAAAAGGGCACGATTGCTCAGGAGAAAAGTCATACACTAGCAGGAGGAACATTATAGTAGGTGACCTTCCTCATGGATGAGGATGTCACTTTCTTCCCTCTGAAAAGAGGTACTTAAATTGGATATCAATGTGTATTCTTTGCCTATGTGCTTCTGATAGCCCTGCCATATATTGACTTAGGGAATGGTTTAATCATGTGGTCACCATAGTCTTTATTATTCAACCTGTGCCACTTTTGAAAGTGAATAGGATACGCTTAAGGCAGACAAAAGAGAAATGTATATATACTACTCTAATTATTTACAGTTATTGCATGTAACATTGCTTACGGAACTCATTTACTGCAACATAAGTGTGCCGATATACACATACCCCGGAGATTCACTGGTTTTACAACATACTCCATCACACTGAAGCACCTGACCTGATAGAACAGAGAATTAACCTTGGGAAGAATCAGTTTTCATGCTGTGTCTGGACAAGACCACGAGGTTGATGTGCACTCCTAAAACTGTGGTACTTTCTCTGAAAAAGTGAAAATTGTATTGTCCTCTTTCTTTCATAGCCAAATTTCAAAATTTCTGCAAATGAAGGAAAAAGGCATGTGGCTTTGATTAATTCCTCTACTTGGGCTCAGCTGATAGATCTGATTCTCTAAGGGGGAGTGATTCTAATTAGGGAACATATAATGGTCCCTTAGAACAGTAAATTAAGACTGTTACTGACCCACTTTGGGCTCCTCATGTCACCCTGATAATGATAGAGTTAACCATAGAACTTTCTGCCTCCTCTTCTTAGTAGACCCTGATTACATCTCCCTTAGGATATAAAAGTTTATTTTGGTAAGCAAAGGTATGAAGTGGCAATATTGCTTTTTAAAGTTTAATATGAATAGAAGGGAGTATAAGAAGGCCCAGTAATAGGTTGTTGTCTGTGGTTACTTGCCACAGTTCCTGTCTTTGTAAGTATTTGTGTGCATTACAGGGGCTGGTAATCTCCGTCATAAGTAAATTTCCAGGTTAAATTTTCCAAAAAAAAAAAAAAGACAAATGTGATTTGGATTAGGGAATAGAAACCAGGTTTGCACCTTTAGCAGTGGTGAGGAAGCACATTGCCTTTGGCACGTGGTAGATGTCAAGTTTTGCTGGTAGCTTATGGGCATCCACTTCAAATCTCCACCTAGATGCCTCAGGCAGGTGAGTTTATCCGCAGTGATTACCAATGATACATGCACTTCCTCATTTCTTAAATATTGGTAATGGATTCCTTGACCATTTTAACCCCCAAATTCTGACCTGATTATAAAACTCTTAACACCCTATATTACATGCCTGGCAATTTGAAATACCTAAAGCCATTTCTGTTTTCCTTAATCAAATACAAATCTCCTCAAACTTTATTTTAAAAATTGGAATTTAGAAAGAGGAATCCTCCCATAAGCCCTCAATAATGAAAAACTAAGTAGAATACTACTATGAAAGCTAAATTGTCTGACCTTTAGGGCCAAACACTTATTTTATTCTGCAAAGAAAAAAAAATGCTAATTGGTGCTCTGCATTATTAGCTTCATAGTATAGTGTAAAATTTTGTGAAATGGTACATATCAGAAAGCATTAATTTGAGTGTCTTATCAGCTATGAGTTGATAGTTCAGAGATCCCCAAGAATTGTACATACTAGCAGGTCTCTGTGTAGCCTAACTGATGCTGACAAATAACTGAGAAAGTTTCAGAGACGTATCCTAGTTGGCTAGAAAATATTTTATGTATCAGATTATTTCCTGTGAAACAAACTGAGACTGCTGTCAACCTGATTTTATCTTCTAGAAAATTGTGTTGCATTTTTCTCACAATACAGACATTTATTATAGAAGCAATGTGAATCTAGTGCATAATTGTCCTAAGATAATAACTACTCTTGGGAATTAAAGATACTTGTTTAAGTTTAGTATCTCTTATTGCCTTGGGGATGTGGTTGGATTACGACAAACCACGTTCATCATTCCTTTTTAAAAAATATATTATTAGTATAGTATTTTAATACTATTAAGTTTTAAGTTTTAAATTCCCACATTGGAGAATTCCTACTGTTCAAACAGTGTGGAATGATTTCTAGGCTTTTTCATCTTGCTGTGCATTTCATAGACTAAGTACAAGGACATTCTGCTAACATGAGTTCTTTGCCTAGGATGGTATGTTTTCTATAAATTGCATGATGATTCTGTGAGAATTTGTTTAGGAAATGACGTTCAGGCTGAATCCATAGAGGGTAAATATATTCAGGGTAATAAATAGCTGCAATTAAAAACTCATTTGTGAAAATTTCCAAGTTGATAATGCGAGGACACACCTGAGTGAATCTGGATGCTGTATGGTTCAGAACCCTACTAAGTTCATATTCTCTCTCAAGTAAGGTCTCAATTTTCTTTAGGACTTCCTATTATTTAAGATAAATCTATGGATAAGCATATTTATAATTAAGGCTGATTTGTTTTAATTCCTGCCACAGAGACTCCCATATCAAACTAGTATACTTAATAATGTGGTAAAACTAAAATAATAAAGCAAGTTCTGGTTCAGGAATTTTGAAGATCTTTCAAATAAGCATAATACCACCTTTTCTCTATTCATGAATAAAACTATAAAACCTAATGACAACACATGTGTAGCCAGGTGATGACTCTGAGAAGTAAGGAGTAGTATGCATATTCAGGAAGTAGATCAGAATTTGATGTATTTTAGCAGTGAGTTTACTTTCTTATTATTCCCTCTGGTATCCCTCTATCTGGTTCAAAAGTCCAGGAAAAGATTTTACTGACAATGACAGTAGTGCCAGCCAGGACCTGCAGGGTATGAAACTCTGGTTAAGAGAAAATGTCTCTTCAGTTTGAGAAGATGGACCTCCAAAAAGGAAAGGAAAACGCAGTTGATGTTTCTCTTCTCTGTTTCCTGCCACTGTTCTGGCATGCAGTGCTATCAAGAAAATAGTGTGGCAGAGAGGAAAAAAAATAAAGCACCACCTTTCAGGCAGAAACTAAAAGGAAAACTAGCAAGTACCAGGAACATTAGAGAGAAGGAGAAGTTAGGGTAAATAAACTCTTGGATTCACTCCTAAAAGAATATATGTCAATCTGATTCTAAAAAACATAAAAGCCTTTCAGTAATGAACTAAGCAACAGGCCACTGTCCCAGGTCCCACACTGCCAATTGGGTGGTACACATGCAAGACAGGCTGAAATAGCTCTGAAAAGTCATTGGAAATTGAAGTGATATTGAAACAAAATCCTACAAAAACCTGGCCAGAACTTTTCAGCTGAATCTAACCATAAAAATAACCTGGTTAAAAAACTAAATCAGAAAACAACAAACAAACAAAAAATAGAAAAAAAAATTCCATAGGATACAATCAATACTCAGTATTTCAAACTATAGCATTAAAAATGTCCATTGTACAGCCCAAAATACTCAGCAAGAGAAGAACCAGGAAAATCTCAACAAGTGTCAGAAGATAAACCAATATATGCTAATAAGGAGATGACACTGATATTGGAATTCTCTGATAAAGACTTTAAGGTAGTTATTTTTAAAATGTTCCAAGAAGCATTGAGCAAGACCCTTGAAATACATAAGGAGATAAAAAGTCTTAGCAAATACATAAAATATATAAAGGAGCAGCAAGTAAATTTTAGAAAAGAAAAATAGAATAGGGCATCAGGTATCTATGGAACAATGACAAAAGAATCTAACATTACTGCCAATGGAATTCCATATATAAAAGAGAAATTGTGCAGTACTAAAAATAATACTCCTAAGAAATAATGGCTGAAAGCATTCCATATTTTGTGAAAGGCACAAACATACACATAACTGACAAACTGGAAAAGACAACCAAAAGTCATGCAGAGACACATCATAATCAAACTGCTGAAAACTAAAGACAAAGAATAATCTTGAAAGTAGCCAGAGCAAAAGTAGCCTGAGAAAAAAATTTTATGGGTAAACAACAATCTGAATGATTATGAGTTCTCATCGGAAGCCATTAAAGTCAGAGGAAATGCCACAAAATATTTAGAGTGCTGAAATAAAAACAACTGTTGATTTAGAAAACCATATTTTGTAAAAATATCATTCAGAAATGTGAAAAATAAAATATAACCAAAGTAAAGAAAAAATCAAAAACAAAGTAAATAAACACATTCATCAAAGAAGGAAAACTAAGAGAAATTATTGCCAGTAGACATGTTCTAAAAGAATTACAAAAGAAAGTTTTTCAGCAAAGGGGAAATGATATCAGATGAAAATGTGGGATATGAAGAAAGAAGGAAGAACAACATAAATGGCAAATATCTTGGTAAAGATAATAGCTGTTCTTTTCTATTTCAGTTATATAATATATAGGTGTTGTTTGAAAGCAAGATGATAAAGTGTCATGGATGTAATATAACTGCAACATAAAGGCGTGGGGTTAAAAGGATCTCTATTGCAGTAAAGTTTCTACTTTCCACTTTAAACAGTAAAATAAAAATTACAAGTACAGTGTGAAATGATATTTATTGTAATCCTTCTCATATTTCCTATGGACCATAGTTTACTGTTCACAGGTCTAAAATCACAAATTAAATGATGGCTATGTCCAGAATGGATTAAAAATGACTTAACTGGATGCAATAAAATGATATGAATAGGTTAAAAGTAAAGGATAAAAAAGATAAACCATAAAAACTCGAATAAAAAGAAAGCTGGAGTGGCTACATTAAAGACAGAGAAAGTCGAATTCAGAACACCAGAGATAAAAAATGACATCATATGACAAAAAAAAGGACAATTAAGCAAAGAGACATAACAATCCTAAATATGCATGCTTCTAAAGAACTTCAAAATACATGGTGGAAAATTTAAATAAATGTATTCAAATTCAATATAAAGTTAGACTTCAATACTCCTTTCTCAATAACTGACAGAACTAGTAGTCAGAAAATCAGTAAGGATAGAGAAGTTTTATATAGCGTCATCAATAAACTGGAACAAATTGGTATTTATAAAATACTCTATACATAAAAATATTACACAATTATTTCAAGTTTACATGGAACAGACACCAAGACAGACTATATGGTGTCATAAGACAAACCTTAATAAAGTTAAAGGAATTGAATTCATATGCATTATTCACACTTTTTTTTTTCCAAAAAGGGATTAAACTAGAAATCAATTACAGGAAATGCCACAAAAATCTAAAAATATTTGGAAATGAAAGAATGCATGTCTAAATAATTCATGGTTCAAAAAGGAAATCTCAAGGGAAATTAGAAAATATTTTGAATAGATTAAAAGAAAAATATGCCATATCAAATGCATAATGCAGCTAATGCACTGTTCAGAGGGAAATGTATGCCATTAAAAGATAATAAACTGTTACAGTATGTGTGGTCCTTCGGTGTATTAGAAGCACCTTAGGTCTTGAAGGTGTACCATCCTGTCAACTTTAGCACGATGAGCTTACTGGCACTGGGTATGACCTGTCAGCCTCTATATTCTTTTCTGATGGAAAAGTATTTCAAGTTGAATATGCAATGAAGGCAGTGGAAAATAGTAGTAGAGCCACTGGGATCAGATGTAAAGATTGTCTTTGTAGTAGAAAAATTAGTTCTTTCTAAACTTTATGAAGAAAGTCCCAACAAATGAGTTTATAATATTGATCGGCCTGTTGGAATGGTGGTAGCAGGTTTGTTGGCAGATGCTCATTCTTTAGCAGACATAGCAGGAGAAGACCCTTCCAACTTTATCTTTAACTTGGGCTATAAAATTCTACTACAATATCTTTTAGACAGAGTAGCCATGTATATTCATGCCTATACACTCTAGAGAGCTGTTAGACCTTTTGTATGTTGTGTATGTTCCAGTCTTATGGTATGAATGACTGACCTGGCCCGCGGGTCAGTCGAACCAGAACCTGAAAGAGGGAGTGGGAATTGGGGGGACAAGAGACACAAAGAATGACAGCAAGACAGGATTCTGATCAAGCTGCAAGAGTTTATTGAAAAGGCAGGGTATATATACTCTGAAGGAGGAGGGGTCATCTGATGTGGACGTCAGCAAGTTGCTAGGTAACAAACTACAGCCTGGTCAGCAGATTTACAAGAAAAAATGTAGTGAGTACGGGGAGATAGAAACTTAGTGCGGGACATGCGCAATGACATTTGGCCAAATGCCCAAAGTGGGAGTGCCTAAATAAAATAAAAGAGGAGATGGTGTTAGTTCTAAGAATGGCCATGATAAAGCAGATGCCGAGGGCAGCTTCCCACAGGTCCCCCTTCTTTATAATATTTTTTGAAGGTGGTAGACT
>JAQZBX010034586.1:0-24914 GCA_029593785.1 Cabassous unicinctus | reverse complement strand
TAAGAAAGGAAAAAGGATAATAGTAATATTGATAAAAGTTAGAAGAGGGGCTGTATCAGACTTAGTAAAATAAATATTTAACTCATATAGGCAGTGTAGAATAATAGGGGGGAAAAGTGGAATACTTACAATGGAATGGGAAACCAAATAGAGAAAAATATATAGAATGATTTAAAAGGCCAAAATGATGAGGAGAGAGGGAAAGAGTAAAGAAAGGGCTGAAAGGAAAAAGTTAATAATAATAAAAAAAGAAAACAGAATAGACAAGATAGAAATCAACACCCATGAAGTTGAGGACTAATGAGAAAAGGTGGAGTGTAAGAACCACAACAGAAAGCAGAAGGTGGAAAGATGAAGGAAGAAAAAGAGATAGCATTGGTACACAAAATCACTATACACAGAGAATGGAAAATCAAGGAAGAAGAAGCACAGCAAAGAAGAAACAAGGTAGCAGCACCCAATTTTTAAAAAAGGGTGGGGTGGGGAGGAAAGAGGAAAGAAAAGCAAGAAACAAACAAACAAAGAAAAACCAAACACACACACAAGCATGCAGTCAAACAAAGCTAAGGAAGAACAGCATTCCTTCTTGGGCCCTTGTGGAGCCTCTCCTCCTGCGTTCATCAATCAATTACCCTGCAGCCTTCTCTCTGCAGGTTTTGAGGCAGATTTTAGTGATTAAATTAAGTTAAAAAAATTTTTTTGAAGAAATAAGGGGCCCAAAAGAAGGCCTCTTCTGGACCACCCCCTCTGCCGTGGGGACCCTAAATAGACTCGGGGAAACTTTTCAAACACTTCCCAATGCCTGACCCCCCCAGGGGAGCTGAGACTCTGATCCTCAGTGTGGAACTATAAAATTGGCTGGCTCCACCCCTTCCCGAGCCAAGCCTCTGTGTCCCACGGTTGTTAGGTAAATCAGGCTTCCTCAGCAGATTTGCCTCTCCCCTCAGCCCGGCACCACTTCTAGCTGGCTGGTTTGCTCCCAAAAACCTGCAAGGGGTTCCAGGCAGCCAAACCAACAGAAAAAAACCCCTCTTACCTTTTGCCAGGACCCTCCCACTCTCAGAGAGTGCTCCCTTTCACGAGGTTGCTTAGCCATCTGTGTCCATGATTTCCAGCTGGGGGAAAAACTCATGATTTTATATTGAACAGTCCACCTCGCTGTCCACCTCCCTCCAGATTGATGTCCCCAAGGTTCTCACTTTGCAGGCACCCAGAACAGACCACCCTGGCAGGATTGTGTCCCAATCAGCCATCCTCTGTGAGAGAAATGGTGAGTGCCCACCTAAACCAATGCCATCTTTCCCCCTCTCTCCCCTCAGGAGCACTTTTGTTTGAAGATTTGTTTACTGTGGCAGTTTGTGAAATCTGATGAAGAACCGAATAAATGTAACCACCAAAATGACCTCACGACTCATTTTGAAATCTCTTAGCCATAAAAAACTATTTTATTTAATATTCCCTCCTTTTGGTCAAGGTCTTTCTCCAAATGCATCCTTGATTAATGCTTGGTAATAATCCCTCTGTGCCAGGGAGGCTTATCCCTTGGAGTCATGTCCAATGACGGGGGAAGGTAGTGAGTTTATTTGCAGAGTTTGGCTTAGAGAGAGGACACGTTTGAGTAACAAGGAGATTTTCAGGAGGTAACTCTTAGCTATTAATTATGATTAGGCTTAGTTTCATTATTACAAATATAAAGTTCATAAGTGCAAGCAGTAAGATCAAGGGCTTGGCTTATTGGCATGTTTTCTTATTAGCAATGCTTATATATTTCAGAGGGTTTAGTTGTTGCTGTTGTTGTTGTTTTGTGTGTTTTTTTTTGCCATCCTACTTCCCCAGGACTTCCCTAGGACTTCCCCAGGAGAGTAGTATAATATTTTGTTAGCTGCTATGTGGGCCTTTATCTATACAGACAACATGCCTATGGCAACAAGGATACATTTACATGCCATAGAAGTATGCTTTAGGGGAATTTTTCCCATATACCACCCCACATCAATACCCCGTACTAGTGATATACCTTTGTTATATATCCTGAAGGAACATTCTTATATATGTATCATTAACCACAATCCTTCGTCAACACAGAGTTCAATGTGTTATACAATCCCATGTTTTATCCTCTAGCTTTCCTTCTAGCAACATATACCCAAAACATCCCCTTTCAAACATGTTCACACACATACTTCAGCACTATTAATTACACTCACATCGCTACACCACCACTACATCCATCTATCTCCAAACCACTACAATCAACCTAATTATAAATTATGCACAGATTAAACATTAGCACACCATTCTCTACTCCCTTTCTATCTCCTGGTAATCTATCTTCCAGACTATACCTCCATGAGTCTGCTCACTATACTTAGTTCATATCAGTGAGATCATACAATATTTTTCCTTTTGTGTCTGGCTTATTTCACTCAACATAAAGGTACTTGAGGTTCATCCATGTTGTTGAATGTGTCAGTACTTCATTCCTTCTTACAGCTGAATAATATCCCATTGTATGTATATACCACATTTTGTGTATCTGTTCATCTGTTGATGGACACTTGGGTTGTTTCCTTTTTTCAGCAATTGTGAATAATGCCTGCATGAACATTGGTGTTCATGCATATATCTGTTTGTGTCTCTGCTTTCAATTCTTTTGTGTATATACCCATTCTTGCATACTTGGGATAAAACCCACTTGATCATGGTATATAATTTGTTTAATGTGTTAGTGGATTAGATTTGCAAGTATTTTGCTGAGGATTTTTGCATCTAAGTTCAATAGAGAGTGTGGTCTGTAATTTTCTTTTCCTGTAGCATCTTTATCTGGCTTTGGTCTTAGGGTGATGTTGATTTTATAGAATGAGTTAGGGAATGTTCCTTCCTCCTCATTTTTTTTTGGAAGGGTTTGAATATGACTGGTATTAGTTTTTTTTTTTTTTGAATGATTGGGAGAATTCACCTGGGAATCTATATTAGTCAGCCAAAGGGTGCTGATGCAAAGTACCAGAAATCTGTTGGTATTTATAAAGGGTATTTATTTGGAGTAGAAGCTTACAGACACAAGGTCATAAAGTGTAAGTTACTTCCCTCACCAAAGTCTGTTGCCACATGTTGGAGTAACGACTGCCAGTCTCTGTGAATGTTCAGCCTTCCTTTTCCTCCTAAGGTTCCCAGCTCCTTCCATGTCAGCTATAGGATAGCATAAGGCTTGTCTCTCTCTCTCTGAGGTTTGTTTCTTTCCAGGATTTCTCAGCTGTTCAGGACTCTGGTCTCTTCAGCTGTAAACTACCAGGCAAATGGCTTGGCTGTCTCCCCAGGGCTCCAGCATCCAAAACTAAACTCTCTGTGTTCTCCTCTATGTGTTTACTTCCATGTGAGAGTCTGTTTTATCCCCACCAGGGGGGTGGGGACTCAACCCTGCATGCCCTTGTGATGTGGTCAAATAAAAGCCCTAATCTTGATTTAATAAAGTAAAAGTGAAACCTCTGAATCTAATACTATCTAATATTCCCAGAGGAACAGACCAGTTTACAAACACAATCCAGTATCTATTTTTGGAATTCATAAACAATACTAAACTGCTACAGAAGCCATCTGGTGGTCCTGGGATTTTCTTTATTGAAAGGTGTTGATGACTGATTCATTCTCTTTACTTGTGATTGGTCTTTTTAAATTTTAATTTTTAAATAATTTTTTTTATTTTTAAAAAGATACTTAGATTACATAAATGTTACACAAAAAATATAAAGATTCCCATATGCTCCACTCCTTACACCTCCCACACCCTCCCACATAAACAAACATCCTTCATTAGTGTGGCACATTCATTGCAATTAATAAACACATCCTGGGGCTTTGCCCTTAAGCATGAACCATAGTTCACATTGTAGTCTACACTCTCCCACACAGTTCTGCATGTTATGCGAAGATATAAAATAGCCTGTATCTGTTGTTGCAATGTCATTCAGGACTATTCCCAAATCCCCAAAAAACAGTATTACAACTGTTTTTCCCTCTCCCAGCCCCCAGAGCCTCCAGTGGCCACTGGTTCCACATCAATGTTGTAATTTATTCCATTTCTAGAATCACAATCTGTCTATAGTAAAATACCAGTAAGTCCACTCTAGTCCATAGTTCTTTCCCCAATCCTGAGGATTCTGAGATGGTGATACCCACTCCACCTCTAATAGAGAGGGGGCTTATATCCCATGGGGAAGATGGATGGGACTATCTTGCTTGCAATTGGAGACTCTCTCTGTTCCTTGGGATGGTCATGTCCATCATCATCTCCTTGTTAGTTGTCCTGGGAAAGTACAATGAGCTTTAGAGTAGGTGTTGCAACTCCACTGAGGTTCCTGGCCCAGCTGGCACATGGACAGCCCAAAGACTCCATCTCTTGTATGTACACCTACAAACTCCAGCACTAAATATAGGTTTAAATAGAAGGGACAAATGAGCCATGTATAGGGAACACATAATTGAGTCCAACTCTGTCACTTTTAGGAGCACAAACTTCAAAGTAGGGCCCACTGGCAAGGCACCAAACTCCAGAGCTATCTGCCCTGACCATAGGATCCAAGTGTCTTCAGAGCCCTCAGGAGCCCTACTATTTGGGGTAGTATTTACTTTGGCAGTCTATGAGACCCTGCTGAGATGTGCAGAAGCATTACCTTTGGGATGACTTCCTGACTCTCTTTGAAGTCTCTTAGCCATATAAACACATTTGTCTTTACCTTTCCCCCCATTTATTCGAGGTCTTTTTCCAGTTGCTTTGCTAGTTGGTGCTTGGTAGTAATCCCTCGGTGCCAGGGAGGCTCATCCCCAGGAATCATGTCCCACACTGGGAGGAAGGTAATGCATTTATATGCTGAGTTTGGCTTAGAGAGAGGCCACATTTGATCAACAGGGAGGCTCTCAGGAGGCAACTCTTAGGCACCCCACAATAGGCTAAGTTTCAGTTTCGAGAGCAAAGGCTCATAAGCATACTCATCAATATCAAGGGCCCATTAGTGGATCATCCTCCTTTGCCAGTCATTTCCCCTGCACTTGGTGGACTGTTGCTGCTCCATTAGAGAATGTGCCAGGGCTCTCCAGGATGGGAATTCAATATTTTCTCGGTTATTGTGTTGAGTCTCCACCCACTGTGACAATGCCTCATGAACATTTGAACATTTTTTTATACCTTATATGTATGCCAGGTGAACTTCCTCCCATGTATCCCCCATCACTGACACCCCACACCAATGATCCTCCCCTGCCCCAGTTATAACCCTTCTGTGATCCAAAGCTTCTTCAAAAATGAAGCCATTAAAATAGCCAAATACAATTAATAGGAAAATGAAATAATAATGATAAGTTTAAATATAAGAAATAAAACACATAAAAATTTTTAAAAACTAAAAATTAAATTAAATTAAAAGATTGGGATATTAAAAAATAATACAAAATATTTTTTAAAAATTTTGGACATTTTTCCTTTCATCACTGTAATATCTGGTGTCATGTCTGTACAGTGGCATTTTCTTCCATTTATTCCCCTGTGTCTTGCTATTTTTCATTTTGTTTTCAAAGAAGTTTTAGGTCACAGTAAAGTTACATACAGAATACAGGGGACTCTGATATACCCAACATCCCCCCTTTTCCTTCTTCCCATATTAATACCTTTTTAAATGTGGATGGTACCTTTGTTATAACTGATGTACAAATAGTGAAACATAGCTACTAAACATGCTCAATGGTTTACATTTATGGTTTACATTTCAGACTGTACACTTTTATAAATCTTGATGATATTTAACATGGCCTGTGTCCATTATTGTAAGATCATGTAGAACACTTCCATTGCCCACTAAATGCCCCCTGTTCAATCTATTCTATTCCTCCCTCCCCCTCCCCTCGGGGCCCATGGCGACCCCCTGGCTTCACTCCTTGGATGACAAGATTCATTGTTATATGCAACAACACTGAGGTCTAGACACACTGCTTTGTCCTCCCCTATTAGGAATTGCCCATGCTATCAAGAGACTCTGCCTCTCTATTTGTGAACAAATCGGTTCTCCCAAGGATGGGAGTCCAACTCCTTCCCACTCATTATGTGGGTCTCCACCCACTGATACAACACATTATGACAAAATGATCACTCACACATTCCCTAGAAGCCTGCTCCAGGTGTGCCCTGTCCCAAATGCCCCCTCATTAAACACCCTAAACCAGTAACCTTTCCTTGTCATATTGCCATAAGAGCATTCCCAACTTTGTACTTTCAACCAAATACCTGCCAATCCCCAATGTTCACCTGGTCCTTCTCCCAACCATCTCCCCAGTTTCTTCTTTCATCAGTGTATGTTGTTTCTGTATTTCTAGAAATTTGTCTGTTTCATCTAAGTTGTCCAACTTGCTGGAATACTATTTTTCATAGTATCCTCTTAAGATCCTTTTCATTTCTTTTGGGTCAGTGGTTATATTCCCTCTCTCATTTCTGATTTAATTTATTTGCATCTGCTCTCTTTTTTTCTTTGTTAGTCTAGTTAAGGGTTTGTCAATTTTATTAATCTTCTTGCTTTGGGATTAGTTTGCTCTTTTTTTCTAGTTCCTCCAGGTGTGCAGTTAGTTCTTTAATTTTTGCTATTTTCTCTTTTTCAATGTAGGTATTTAGGGCTATAAATTTCCCTCTCAGCACTGCCTTTGCTTCATTTCATAAGTTTTTTTTCTTCTTCTGATGAGGAAACTATTTTAATTTTAAGTTTTGATATGTTGTCTTCTCATTTTCATTCACCTCGAGATATTTTTTCATATCTATCGCAATTTCCCCCTTGACAAGCCAATCATTTAAGAGTGTGTTGTTTAACTTCCATATATTTGTGAATTTTCCAGTTCTCTACCCATTATTGGTTTCTAGGTTCATTCTATTGTGGTCAGGGAAAGTGCTTTGTATAATTTAAAACTTAATAAATTCATTGAGAGTTGTTCTATTACCTAATATGTGGTATCTCCTGGAGAGTGATCCATGGGGACTTGAGAAGATTGTATATCCTGCTGTTTGGGGGTGCAGTTGTCTGTATATGTCTGTTAGTTCCTATATCATATTGTTCAAGATCTCTGTTTTTTTTTAATCCTCTGTCTAGATGTTCTTTCTATTGCTGAGAGTGGTGTATCAAAGTCCGCCACTATTATTGCCAAAGCATTATTTCTCCCCTCAGTTTGCCAGTGTTTGCTTCATGTATTTTGGGACATCCTGATTATGTGAATAAATATTTATGATTGTTTTTCTTCTTGGTGGATTTCCCTTTTATTAATATATAGTGTCTTTCTTTGTCTCTTACAGCAGCTTTGCATTTACAGTCTATTTTGTCTGATATTAGTATAGCTACCCCAGCTCTTTTTTGGTTACTGTTTGCTGGAAAATCACTTTCCAACCTTTTACTTGCAACGTGTTTGTTTCCTTGGCTCTAAAGTGTGTCTCTTATACCCAGCATATATCCACTCTGCCAATCTGTGTCTCTTAATTGGAGAGTTTAGTACCTTAATATTCAAAGTTATTACTGTAAAATCAGTACTTACTACAACCATTTTATCTTTAGGTTTTTTAATGTCATATCTTATTTTGGTTTCGCTTTTAACCCTTTTAGTTACCCTTACTAATAAGCTTCCTTTCAACATTTTCCTCAAATCTCTCTTCTGTCTTTTCCTTTTAGCTTGCAAAACATCCTTTAGTATTTCTTGTAGGGCAGGACTCTTGTTGACAAATTCTCTTGATTTCTGTTTATCTGTGAGTATTTTAATCTCTCCCTCATTTTTGATAAACAATTTTGCTGGATACAGAATTCTTGGTTGACAGTTTTTCTCTTTCAGTACCTTAAATATATCATATGATTGCCTTATTATCAAGCATCACTTATATGTGATGGATCTCTTTTCTTTTGCTGCATTTAGGATTCCCTCTTTATCTTTGGCATTTGACCATCTGATTAGTATGTGTCTCAGAGTAGATCTGTTAGTATTTGTTCTATTTGGAGTATGCTGTGCTTTACTGGACATATAGATCTATACCCCTTTTGAGAGTTAGGAAACTATGGGCCATTATTTCCTCAAACATTCCTTCTGTCCCCTTTTCCCATCTCTCCTCTTTCTGGGACACCAGTAATGTGTATGTTTGTATCTTTCATTTTTTCTCTATCTGTGCAATTTTTAAAAAAGATTTATTTATTTATTTCTCTGCCCTATCCTGTTGTTTTTTGTCCTTGTTGTCTGCTTTCTGTGTGTTCTTCTGTGTCTGCTTGTCTTCTCTTTAGGCAGCACTGGGAACTAATCCTGGGACCTTCCAGAGTAGAGAGAGGCTGCCCAATCTCTTGTGCCACCTCAGCTCCTTGATCTGCTGTTTCTCTCATTGTCTTTCTTCTGTGTCTCTTTTTGTTGCATCACCTTGCTGCACCAGCTCTTTGCATGGGCCAGCAATCTACGTGGGCCAGCACTCCATGCAGGCCTGCACTCTGTGTGGGCCAGCACTCTGTGTGGGCCAGCTCTCTGCTCAGGCCAGCTCACCATGCAGGCCAGCTTGCTTTTCACCAGGAGGCCCTGGTAATCGAACCCTGGACCTCCTATATGGTAGATGGGAGCCCAAACACTTGAGCCACAATTTTGAATGCCCTATCTTCTTATTCACTAATTCTTTCCTCTGCTTGTTCAAATTTGCAGTTGTGTAAGTCTGGTGTATTTTTAATTTCTTCTGTAGTGACTTTCATTTCCATAATATCTGTTGTTTTTTTACATGTGTTTACAATTACTTCTGTATGCTCACCCAGTGTCTTCTTAATATTCTTTATCTCTTCATCTCCTTGAACTGATTAAGAGATTTGTTTGGACATCTTTGATTAGTTGTTCCAAATTCTGTGACTCCTATGGCTTTTTAACATGTTCCTTTGACTGGGCCGTATCTTCCTGTTTCTTGTGTATGGCTTGTAATTTTTTGTTGATGCACACACATCTGTTTATCTTGATGTGTTTACTCTGTTGGTCAGTTTCTCTCTCTTACCTTGGGTTTTATTGTTATTTGGCTTTCTATTACAGCTCTTCTTTTTCAGTTATTCTAAATTTTAAGAATTACCTGTGTTTAACTGATAAAGAAAAAGGTAAAGAAAAAAATAAAAGAAGGGAAAAGAAAAAGGAAAAGAAAAAAAGAGGAAAAGGAAAAAAAAAAAAACTGGCTTCCCTTTCAATCACCAGTGTCCAGCAAGTCCCCCTTGCCAGCTGCCCATGCTGCGTACTCCTCAGCCCCTCCCTTTCTCTGGCACCTGGCTGAGCCCCACTTTGCCAGCCACCCTCAGTTATCACCCCATTGTCCTGCCACTCCCATTCAAGGATGAATGCACCCTGCCTTTCCTACTCCACCATCTTGGACTCCCCCCAATCTATTCATTTTTATCATGTTAGAAATTAAAACTGAGACCTTTAGCATGTATTTATGAATTCAACTAAAAATAATAATAAGTCCTTTACATGCTAACCTGAATACTATATTTCTATCTAAAATAACTATATTTTCTAAAAATATACAATTACTAAGAAGAGTAATTTGCTTTCAATATTTGCAAATTTCTAAGGTCTGGCTTAAAGTCAGCTAGATTATCTTATTGGCTTCTGAAATATGTTGTTTTGGTTGAAGCATATGAATAAAATCTTGTCTGATATGCAGTTAGGAAAGTGAGAAATATTCTTTGTAATAGAACACTCTCAAAAATGATGAATGGTAGTTTCTTAAAGCTTAGTTCCAATGTGGAATCTAAAAACCATATCCATGAAAATTTCAGACTGAATTATATTAAAATTTATTGGTCCTTATTCCACTTTGAAAGGTTCTTTTACCATGCATGATTTTTCAACAACATACATTGGTCTTTGGAAAATACCAGTTGACTGAGTTTTGCAAATCTTCTAAATATTTCATTATAAAACACCCTTAAATCACATGTGTTAATATCACCATTATTCTCATCAGATATGGATTAAGTATTCTGAAGTTCTTAAACTCATGGTTCTAGTATTTTGGCTTGAGAATTCAGATTTTCTCATTGGCAGCAAATATTTTCAGTTTTCCTTGAAGTGACAATTCAATTCATTCACTTTTAAGAAAATGTCTGCCAAGTAGCCAAGTCCAAATAACCATCGTTTGTCTGTTATTTGTTCTTTCAAATCAAAATGGTTCATGGAAAACAAAAACAAAACAAAACAAACAGAAAATAAGGACTTTTTCAGCTGCAACTTAAGGAATTACACGCGTGATTTTCTGAGACAACTATTGAACTTAATTTCGGTAGCAGAAGTATATTATACATTTTGCCACATAGAATACTATAAAAAGTATTAGACTTTCTCTTTGCCAAAACAGAGTAATTAAGACCCAACACAGCTAACAAAAAAATGGACAAAATATATAGGTTTTAGTTTCCTAAACTGTTCAAGCAAATACCATGAAATGAGATGGTTTGAACAATAGCAATTTATTTGCTTAAGGTTTTGAAGATAACAGAAAGTACAAATCAAGGCATCATCAAGGAAATGCTTTCTCCCTGAAGACTGTTGCTTTCTGGGACTGTGTGACAGCAATCCTTGGCTCCTCTGTCACACAGTGTCTTAGTTTGCCACAGGGCTGGGAATGCAAAGTACCAGAAATGGGTTGGCTTTTATAATGTGGGTTTAATTTAGGGTAAAAGATTACAGTTCCAAGGCCATGAAATGTCCAAATCAAAGCACCACAGAGATGCTTTCTCACTAAGTCAGCTACTGGTGATCCTGATGTTCTGCCATGTGCAAAGATGGTGGCCGATCTCTGCTGACCTTCCCCTCCAGAATCTACCATCTCCTGGAGCTCAGTTTGGACAACCAGGCATAGGCCTTGTCTCTTTCCATGCCTTCTCTCTCAGTCTCAGCTTCTCTGCCCTCTTCTTGAGTTTAGCTGTGGACTATCAGGCACATGGCTCGTCTCTTCAGCCTTGAGCTACTCCATGAGCTCTGACTCTTGGGGGCTTCATGCTTAAGCTTTGGCTACTAGTGATCCTTAAGTCCTCTCTTACTTGTCAGGGTCAAAAATAGCAGCTTTCTTACTGTGTGTGTCCTGTGTGTCACTGTTTATATAAAGTTTAGTAAAAGGGCAGAGATCCAACCTGAGTCATGCCTCACTGACGTAGTCTGATCTAAAGGGCCCCAACCCCACAGGAATGGATTAGTTGAAAACATAATATTTTTCTTTTTGGGATTTATAAAAGAACTTCAAACTGTTGCACTTGGCAAGACACATGGCCATGTCTCCTGGTCTCTTCTTTCTCTTCTGGGTACCATTCATGTCTAGCATCTTTCTTCCTGAGGCCTTTTCTCTGTCTAAATTTCACTCTACTTATAAAGGACTCCACTAATAGGATTAATACCCATCCTGACTGATGTGGGTAACACCTTCTTAACTGAAGTAACCCCATCAAAGGTCCTAGTTACATTGGGTTCACACCCACAGGCATGGAAATTAGATTTTAAAATGTCTTTCTGGGTTACATACAACTTCAAACCACCACAATATGAAACAACAGTTTTCAGATAATGGACATTAGGCAGTTTAGGAGAGTATTCTCAGAGAGAGGAAAAACAGGAAGGTTAGCCCAATAGTTGCCACATCTTACTACCTGGAGAGATTTTAGGCCATAACACATAGACAAGGAACCCAAGTGGAATCAGAAATTTCCCAGAATTCAGGAAATGGAGTTGTACTGGAAGGCCAAGGCAGCTGGAGTTCTCAAGGCAGAGTACAAGAGAGGAGAAAGATGCATATAAAGGGATCTGTGGAGATCTGCAGAGAATTCCCCTTCAATCTTCAGATGAATACTAATCAGGGCATGCATGTGAGGAAATTACTGGAAACTGATGAAAGAAACATCCTAAAAACAGAGAGAACAATCTCTGGAGCTCACTTAGGGCAAAGATATTTTGTATTCCCATCAGTCAGAGTGGAAAAGACTAAAATTTAGCCCTGTTCATGTATTTCCTATCTTAGTTAAAGGCATAATTTCTACTTCCCATATCCCAGGTATAAATTTCAGAGCCCTCATGGAGCTCTCTATCTCCCCCCCATTCAATTGGTTTCTCTGCCTCAAAAATTCTATAAAATACATTTCCATTCTTTCTCCCCATTCTCCTGGCCTGAATCTCCATCTTCCCTCTTACAGTCTACTGCTAGTCTCCCAGCTGGTAGCCTGTCTTTTTCCTCTCTACCACTTTTTAACGACCCACCCAATTATGGTGCTCTAAATTGCCTACAGAATAAAGTCAAAAGACCTTAGAGCAGCAGACAAAACTTCCTATAAACAAATTTATGTATTTGTTTTTAAATCAGCAGCATGATTAAAAACACCTGCATTAATTTTTCACTAATTTGGACAATAATTAATCAATTATAACAATAAACATGTAATGGTAACTTAGTATATTTTAGGAAAAAGGCCAGAAGAACTGTTTTTGTACTTCTAGAATTTATTATGGCTTGAAAAATTATTAGCTGCCAACTTTTAGATTCAGAGATTGAATATCTGCTCTTTTTCTTTCACTAAGAAAATAATAGTTCATTATAACTTCAGAATTCCAATTAAAATGATGGATAGTTTGAAAAGCATATTACTCAAAAAGTCTGAATAATAAATGTGAGTTCAGGTGTCTGATACTTTACATGAGGAGTTTATTTTGTCCCAAGGAGCTTCTCTGTCCTGTATGTTTTAGTAGAGTATCTGAAATTATTTCTGAGCTGAGGTTACGAGGCATTTTCCTTAATTTATGATACATATTTCACTTGTCCTCTTAATCAGTTTATACTATGGAATTCAGTTTTTCATTCTCTTATTTTTTTAAAATATCATTATTTCATCATTTTTATATATATTGAAGAATGAAACCTAACCTCCACAGTTGTTAGTAGAAGTTTATTATTCCTAGATAATAAGATAAAGGCCTTTGGTCAGGGTGTTTTTAGTTGTGTCTCATATCAAATGAAATATCTAGCTCTGAAATCCATGTCCAAACAATCCATAGCCTGAAGCCTATGAAACTGTAACCTGAAGTCCCTAGAAATCCACCCTCAAGTGCTGATTTAGTCATTGGAAGTAAAGTTTACATATGGGCAGTGTTTGACTCAAATGCCCTGCTCCAGCTGGTGACCAATCATTTGCTGGTCTCAGTGATAATTTTCTTAAAATCAGTAAGATTTTCTCATCCACTCTTAGGTTAGAGCTGGAAAAAAAGACACAGGATCATATGAGACGAGCTAACAGCTTGCTGTACAACATGATACTATCTAATATTAGTTGGCCATATTTTTTTGTGTTTCACATAGATGAACAGAGTGAGAGGGCAGTATAATTTAACTTTATTCATCACTGAAAAACTCAATAGACAGTTTAAATTATATTAAGAAATAAATGAAGATTTAAAAAGTCATAATTTTTATGATACCACCAAATGGGAACTTACACTCATGTATTGAGGATGTGTATGTTTATCCTTAAATTTCCATAATATATTTCAAATTAATTTTACTGGTGTCTTCCTAGTGTATTGAGAGACTGAATTTTTTAAATCTCCATTTAAAGACTGCACAGTAGCAGAGTTGGAATTATATGTGTTCCCAGGAACTATATTTATCCATTAACTTTTTATGATTGTACTCTTTACTAGACAATTATGATTTCCTTTTGAATTGTTAAAGGAATGTTAGAGCACATGGAAATCAACACAAGTCCTCCCCTTAGGCTCATCCCATGTCTCTCTCTCTATTATTTTATTGTTAATAGCACCATGATACTTTAAAATGTATTTGTAGGGATATAAGTAATGTTCATCATTCTCTTTAATAGCTTCCCATATGAGGAAGCTTGGCTCTTCTTCAGCATTTCTTTTTTTCAAGTATCTCAACAGGAATTCCCTTTCTCTAGTCTAAAAGGTCCTTAAGGAAGGGAGACTTGTCCCAATCGTTATTCCAATATTTACAATGACTAGTACCATATACAATATATAAATTTTTTATTCAAATGACTAAGTTCTATAAACTCATTTTAAATCTTTTAGAGTTTGAGAGAGTATGTATTAGTCTGCCAAAGGGCTGTTGCTGCAAAGTGGCAGAAATCTGTTGGCTTTTATAAAGGGTATTTATTTGGAGTAAAAGCTTATAGTTATAAGTCCATAAAAAGTCCAACTCAAGGTTGCTTTCTCACCAAAGTCAGTTGCCATGTGTTGAAGTAAGATGGTTGCCAGTCTCTGGCTGGTCTCTACCTTCCCTTCTGGGCTTCCTCTTCCTCTTGAGGCTCTGTGGGCCCAGCCTCTTGAGGCTTCGTGCTTAAGTAAAGTCCTCTCTCTCCTGGCACAGGGCTTGTTTCTTTCCGGGCCTCCTATATCAGTCTTGGCTCTCTTCCCAAGGTCAGCTGTAAGCTATCAGGCAAAATGGTTCATCTCTGCCCAGAGCTTTAGCTGATTGAGCTGTCTCCTTTCTGTCACATGGCAGGATCAAAAACTGGCAGAACTCTCTCTTCCCGTGTCTTCTTGAGTGAGTGTTCGTTTATATCAGACCCAGCAAGGGGGCAGGGACTCAGCCTGAGTCATGTCTTCTATTGTAGTCAAATAAAAAATGCCCTAAAAGCAATCTTAACAGGTAATCTAATATAAGGCACCTCAACTGAATTTAATACAATCAAAGGGTATCACACCCAGAGGAATAGATTAATTTACAAAAATAATCTTTCTCTTTTGGGGATTCGTAAAATAATCTCAAACTGCCACCGGTGTGGTTTATTTCTAATCTGAAATTGATTTTAATCTTTCAAATAGTTTAGAAGTTAGGAGAACAAAATTACACAATTGCTTTTTTCCACTTGTTCAGAAAAAGACTGTATTTTCAAATATTTAATTTTAGAGTTTATTTGATCTCATGAAATACATGACATTGACTTGAATTATGGACAAGATTAAAAAATTCAAAGAAAAATACATAAAAGCTTTTTTATTTATTTGTCCTAATTAAAAAAATAATACATGTTCATTGTAAAAAATCTCTGTTGTACAGAAAATGTATAAGAAGCAGAAAAAAATGTCAGTTAGAATGACAATTACTGGAGGCAATCACTGTTAACATTTTGGCTTATTTCATTCCAAAGATAAATTCTTACAATATAGAATATAAGCTATTTAAAAGTTGAGAGAATACTTGCCAAATATATACATGGAATCATTTTAAGAAAAAAATCATGATTTATGTTATAGATAAAGACAAAGCATAAATTCAGATAAATGGCAAGTATCGGGTATTTAGTTTGGGAAATTTTTTTTTTTTTCTTTTTAAAGTTTTAAAAAGTTTAATATGATGGGCCAAAATGTCTAATTTTGCCTTAGGCTCAGGGATAAAAATACTAACAACTGTTCAAAAAGAAAGTGAAAATCCTACTAAAATCAATGTTGTACTAATAAAAGATTTGTTTGAAATAAATAATTCAACATAATGACACAAAATATTATATGGAATGATAGGTTTAAATAGAAATGATAATCTTTGCACAGAACTGTGTAAAATATTGATATAGGGAAAGGCAACATAATCTGAATAAGTATTTCAGAGAGAACTACAAACAGATGAGCTACTATGAAAAAATAGAAGAAATTATAAATGTATATGAAAATTTAATCATACTTCATATGAAGAATTAATTTAAAAAAAACTCTTCTTATAAATAAATCATAGAGTATTTCAAGAGGTAAAAGGGATCTTGAATAATATCTTCCCCAACATCATCATCTTCCAGATGATGAAAGGGAGACCCTGAGACATTATGTTATTTGTCCAGGACCCATAGTATCAGAAGTGGGGAGGAGTCTGGGAAAATCCATGTGGAATCAGAGCTCTGGCTTCTTACTTCCAAAAGCCAATTCTGAAATGGTATTAGTGCTTGCACAAGACAATATACTACTTCTTTTCTATTATTTGTTCATCATTGATCCATTCCTCTATTCCTTATTTTTAAAAATAAATATTTTCTAACATTCATTGATCAATTTCTATGAGCTATGTGCTGTTCTATGAACTTTATACACATTTTTAATTCAATCCTCACAAGAACCCTGAGGTGCAGGTATTAGTACCATTCTGATTTTTAAGTAAAAATGCAGATATAAGAGGGTAAGCAACTGGAAAATAAGAGATGGGGTGTGGACCAGACACTTCCAGCACCCACATTTCAAATAATTACCCTACTGAACAAATTTTGTTTTGATTTTGAAAAAATAATTTTGGGGTACTTTGAGAGTACTTGACTATTTTTTATTTCTTAAATATATACGTATTCTGGGAAGAAAACCTGAGGTAGCAGTAAATTGGAAGCAGCTCTGCTGATGTTAGATGCTGGCAGAGGCAGTGAATTCCCCTTTTCCCATCCCCTATATTTTCAGTTGTGGAGTGATTCTAAGCTTTCACATGGCATCTCTATATTCTAGATTTTCCAGGAATGTCACAATTTAAAATATTTCATGTCTTAGACTCTGTGTCCTTATTTACAGTCTACAAACTTAAAATATATTTTATTTGAATTCTAGGTTATATAGTTCTTCAATTTCAGTTATCTTTCTCATGCTAAATCATCTTTAGAAAGCTTTTCTGTCTGGAATAGGAGAAAAATACTTAATAATTTTTTAAACTTTTTAAAATAAATGATTTTCTGAATTTTCAGTTGGAAACATTTTAATCTAAAATATATTATTTTTCATTTTAGATATCATACTTCAAAATTACAAACAAACATCTGTTTTTTTCTGATTTTCCTTCTTATTGTGCTCAGTTTTGGATCTCATTTCATTATGCTAAGATTTATTTTCACCTTTCATTGTCAATATTATTTCCCTATTTTGTATAATTCTTCCATCTTATTAACCCTAATTCAGTGTGTGAAATGGTATGCCATAATGCCCTCACCATCAGCATATTAATCATACCAAATTACTCTGATCATTATGTATTTAGACACTATCTTCAAATTAGCCTTTTGATCTCTGGGCCCTGAGATGTATTTTCACACTGTTAATAGAAATATTAGCATCTAGCATTTTATCATTGTCCCCTTTATTGCTATATTTAGATATTTAGGAATGCTTTTTTCATAACCCAGAAAATTAATATTTTCTATATCTAACATGTTTTCCTACTTCCCATGCTAGATGGGACCATATCTGTATAATTTATTTTTCCTCATTACCCAAACTTGCATAATTTTCTTTCAAAATATATACACTGGCTATAGGGATAAATGATCTTCCTTTGGTCTTTGGCTTGGATGATCGTCTACCAAATAATGATTTTAGCCAAATCAATTGACATTTATTGAACTTTGCTATGTAGCAGGCCTTTGATAGCCACTTGGAGTTGAGGTGGACACAAATATCAGTTACTGCCATCAAGCGCTCACTATCTCATGAGAAAGACAGGAAAGTAAATAATATGTAAGTAATATGACTCCATGGGACCGTGGTTCTAATGAAACACAGTACATCCAAAGAGCTATGATTGTGGAAGCACAGAAAAGGGGGCAGCTTACCTGGCCTATGGAAGTTGGGGAAAGTGTCCCACAGGAATAAACACTGATCTATTAAAGTTAACTAGAGGGAAAATGGGAATAAGCAAAATAGGCAAAGAGAAGAACATGCAGGAAAGAACAAAAGATTCTTGTATGTTCAGAGAATGGTGAGTAATTTGGAATGGCTAGAATGGGAGTGGAACACTATCATAGGTGAAGCAGGCAAAGTGGGCCAGTAGGCCCCTTTATAGCTATTAACACGTACAAGATGCTGAAGAGGTCAACTTAGTAGAACATCTGTGTGAGACTGGAAACTGGTAAGATGTATGTGGATCAGCCCTCAGTGGGAAGTGTAAGTCTGTGGCCAAGAGTAAAGAGTTTGGAATCCAACATTCCTGGATTCAAGTCCAGCTCTGTGACCTATGACAACTTATTTAACTTAAAACAAAACAAAATAAAACAAAACAACTCAATTCTCATAAAAACCCAGAAATAATAGTATATATCTCAAGATAGTTGTGACAATTAATGAGATTATGTATAAAAATCTCCACATATAGTATTTGAGACAATAACAATTCAATTCAAATTACCTTTTATTTTTACTGCAACACAAACATTCTTTACCTTTCTTAGGGGTTTATCAACAGGGTGAGTCTCAAGGAACATTTTCCTAGGCCAAACTCCAAAGGGTCCTTTCTCTCTTTAATATATCTCACTGAATAACTGAAGGAGAAAAAACAAAACTTGTTTCCATCCAAAAATGGGTACTGATCTGTTTCTCCAATTTTTATTCAAGTTGAGGAAAGGCCATAATTATATATAATATTTCTGAAAAAGTGAAAGAAAAAGATAGTATCATTTAAAAGCCTGCTTTTTATATGGAAGTAGGCAATTTCAATGTCGTTTTGTATAGCCACATCAAAATATGAACCTAAGAATTCTAACACATCCTAAAATTATTTACATATACAAATCACTGAAATTTGTGATTTGATTTGGATATTAGAATGACATAACATCTTAATGTGCAGAGTTTCTGATATTTTATGGAAATATCCCTAGATGTGTCAGGTTAAGATGTTGATTAATATTTAAAATGTATAAAATGCTAGTGGACATTTTAAAAAACATATCAAAAAAGCCTGATGTTAAAGTTCTGTCAAAGTGAAAGTTCTACCTTTTAGATAATTGTAAAGAACTTGAAGATACTTGTAGGAAATAATCAGAAATACATTTTTCTTCTTTAAATCCAATTTAGAGACAGAAAAATTGTCATTATCTGTTGATAACTATTCCTCAAGTTTGGCACTATAAAAAGGACTATTGTCTCTGGCAGTGAGAGTCAACCCCATGGCGTATAAAACACCCTTGGGAATTTTTTGTAAAAAAAAAAAAAAAATTGTGAGATGATTCAGTGAGCAGCAAGCACTGATAAACATATATACTGCACATTAACTGCCATTTCTATGCAAATTACCGATTCTAACTAGAACATCAATTTAATGTCAAATGGGGTATATAATCTTGTGTTATAGTAGGAATTAATGCCTTAGACATTTTAGCTGGAAGTTTGGGCCATATGTTGTTCTTAACAACTTTTAAAATTCTGTTTTGAGTTTATCAGATCATTCCTGAGCCAACTAGCGCGTCATATGCAGGGATTAACTGTGGGTGGAAATGGTGAAGTGCAGTGATTCTTGTTCTCTACAATATGACTAGCCAGTTCTTCCCTTGATGACTTCAGCTGTGTGGTTTTGGAAGACTTTGTTTACTGTTCAGTGCCTTATTTTTCTCATTTGAAACAGCAACCTCAGTCCTACCCTCCCATACACATTCCCTATCTGCCTTCCTGGCTTTATTTTTCTTTGCAGCACCTACTAGTATCTGATATACTCTGTATTTTACTCATGTATTGTTTTGTTATTCCCTCATTAGATTGTAAGCCCTGGGAAGAAAAGCTCACCTCTGCACCCTCAGCATCCTACATAGCATCTGGTACATAGTATTTGATAAATATTCAAAGAATAAATTAATCTATACAGTAAGGATAATATGGCCCTACCTCATGGAGTTGGTAGGGTATTGAGTTAATATATTAGAAACATTTAGAACAGTACTTGGCACATTGTAAATGCTGAATAATTATTAGCTCTTATTAACATTCTTGAAGAAGTTTGCTTATAAAACCATGAGTATTCATTTTAGATAAAATACCTTTTTAAAATTCCTTTCCTTTTAGGCAATGAATTGATTATAGTGCTATTTCATTTGCTAAGTTAGAAGACATCCTCACTAAAAAATTGCAGCTTCCTGACAGTAGGTTATGGCTAACTGTGCTTCATTGGAAAGGAAAAAGTCAGGAGTTAGATCCACTTGCTAAGATAATGTAGTCATTGAGGATCTAAGAGAAACTCAACTCCAGTGGCGAGGGCATGGAATTTTAAATGCAGAGTAACATTCTTTTATTAATTTATTTCATGTTATTATTTAATTCGATCATTCATTCATGGGAGTTTTTTAAAAAGCAATTCTGTTGTTATTTAAACTTAATTCAAATGTGCAGCTTCTTTTTCCTACTCTTTCCAAGGGCAGGAGCCTCTCAACATTTAGGTATTATGGAAGGATCTGCCTTTCTCCAATAGTCTGCCTTTCTAGGATTCTATTCCTGTCCTTCTAGCATCTTCCTCTTACTCCCCGTCAGCCACTGGGTCACCCCCAAGTTCTAGCTGTACGATAGGCTGATGCTTTTCTCTGCTGAACCACTGAGGAGATAAAGTTGGGCATACATGCCTTCCTCTTACTTCCCTGGACTTGTTCCCCTGTATGCTCCCAAACCCTATCACATAAGGATCCATAGCAATGTGTAAATACCTGGACTGAAGGCAATAACAGAAATGGAAACAATAAGATTGTCATTAATATGAATGGTTCCCTGAGTCTCAAAAGAAAGACAATTAAGGACAAGCCCTTCCCAAAGAAAGGGTTGACATTTTCCCACTTAATCCTCTTCTCCAGTCTCATCTTCATGGCTTTTCATTTGAAATACATTAATTCATTAATTTTGCAAATAATTATTGAGCATCCATCATGTGTTTAAAGAATGAACAAGACAGTTAATTCTCCAGTCTCATGAAAATAGGAGAGAGGAGTGAAGGGAGCATGGTTCCAATGAATGGAATGCGCTCTACTCTTCACTGTTTTAAGTTTAAGATCCACTTTTATGAATGTCAATCTAGATGCCTCATCCTCAGAGTGTTTCTATCTTACCAACTAACATGTGGTGTTGGTGTTCTTGTTAGGATATATATATATAAATATTCAAATATAAAAGTAGATATTTATATTTATATAATTATCTAATTTGAATAAATTATATTTCTCTATTCTAATTTATGAATATTATGTATTTAAATTATATTTATATATGTTCTATAAATATATAATTTATAAATATATGCACAATTAGTTTCTCCCTAATTGCCCTATTAACTACATTAAACCTTAAGCTTATTAGGAAGAAAATAAACTCAAACCAATTTCTAAACATTAGTGAACTTTTATTTTCTGCCCCTGGACCAGCAGACCCTCCTCATTTACTTTGTAAAATTTAAGTTTTGTCTATAGGATTTACTATTTATAGTTGTATTACCTTATTCCTAGGCTAATTGTGTCTGCTTTTATTTTTGTTAATGCTGTTTGATAGAAAGTATAGTATTCTCTTCACGTTTTTGAAAAATGTCAGAAATGGTAAGAAGATTCTACTTGGCTGAACAGTTTTTGTGAGAGGGCTAGTTTCTGGCATACAGAATTTAAAAACAATCTACACAGAGTTTTAAATGGTTAACAGGAATTCAGTAAACTAGCATTGAACAAGAATTATAGTTTTAAGTGTGTGTTCAAAATAAGTATTCACCTAGTTTTGACACTTATATGTCCTTATAAATGTGAAGATATTGTAAAATGTGAATTTAATTAAATGACAAGGAATTAAAAACAAAATATTGAACTCTAAACCAAAAATTATATTTTTTTGAAAAAATAGGTACCATTCAGAAGTTTTTATTTTAAAAGGTGTAATGAAAGCTTAAAAAATACATACCAATTTTTGCAACTTAATTCATAAATGAAATTTTATTTTTGAGTACTTTACTATTTTACAAGAAGTTTACAATGTAATTGTATTTGTTGTTAAGAAAATTATGAAAAATCATCTTGCCTCCAGCCATCTATTTTCATTTTCCCCTAACATTATATTACAGATTTATTTCACGTGATATTTGTAGAGTGTTATTTCCTAACATGTTTATGTCACGACACACAGTGAAAATGACAATATTTCTAATACAGACTGGAAGGAAGTAGTAGAGGCTGCTGGCCTAGGGCTGAGGGGACCATCACCTCACATGTCTTTAAACACTAGCTGCATACAAATGAACATATGGTTTAGGTAATGAACCTGCACAGGTTGTTTCAATGTCAATCTCTCCTCTCTTCCCTAATTTTTCCTCTCTTATTACTCTTCTCCTAATTTATCATACCAGTCTGTTCCTTTGTTGGCTTATAGTCTCCCAAGTTTTTTTCTGAGAAAGTTGACTCTACTTAATAGAATTTAATTTTGATATTAAATTTTTCTCCTTGTTTAACCTTTCCAGTGATAAATTGTTGTTGTTGTTGTTGTTTTTTGTATATATTTTTCCTTTATTAGAGAAGAACAATCATGCATAAAATACAGGCTTCCTATATACTGCCCTATCATTAACACCTTGCATTGTTGTGAATATTTGTTACAATTGATGATAGCGCATTTTTATAATTGTACTATTAGCTATAGTCCATGATTTAACTTAGGGTTCACTGTGTACTGTAGTTCCATAGATTTTTTTAAAAATTTTTATTTTGCTACCTTACATACAATCTAACATTTCCTCTTTTAATCATATTCAGATTTGTATTTCGGTGCTGTTAATTATGTTCATAATGTGGTACCATCATCACCATGCATTACCAAAACATTTCCATCATTCCAAATAGGAACTCTGTACATTTTGAGCCTTAACTTCCTGTTCCCTATCCCCACCCTGTCCCCTGGTAACTTATATTCTAGATTCTGACTCTATGCAATTGCTTATTTTAATTATTTCAAATCAGTGAGATCATACAGAATTTGTCCTTTCGTGCCTGGCTTATTTCACTCAACGTGATGTCTTCAAGGTTCATCCATATTGCCACATGTATCAGGACTTCATACCTTTTTATGGCTGAATAATATTCCACTGTATTTCTACACATTTTATTTACCCATTCATGGGTTGATGGACACTTGGGTTGTTTCCATCTTTGTCAATTGTGAATAATGCCACTATGTACATCAGTGTGCAAATATCTGTTTGAGTCCCTGCTTTCAATTTTGGGGGGCATAAACCTAATTGTGGGATTGCAAACTCATGGCAATTCTATACTTAATTTTCTGAGGAACCACCAAACTATCTTCCACAGAGGTTGTACCATTTTACATTGCCACCATCAATGAATGAGGGTTCCTATTTCTTTGCATCCTCTTCAAAACTTATTTTCATTTATTTTTAATAGCAGCCATTCTAACAGGTGTGAAATGGTATCTCATTCTGGTTTTGATTTGCATTTTCTTGATGGCTAATGATGTTGAGTATCTTTTCATGTGCTTTCTGACTATTTGTATATCTTCTTTGGAGAGATGTCTTTTCAAGTCTTGACCATTTTTTATTTGGTTCAATTTGTTGTTTTGTTGTTAAGTTGAAGGATTTCTTTATATATTCTGGATATTAAACCTTCATCTTTGATGTGGTTTTCAAATATTTTCTCCCATATCCTTTAAGGCACAAAAGTTTTTAATTTTGGTGTGAAGGAAGCATTGGTAACGGAGTTTCCCCACAGTTACTGAGATGCAACAACTGAGCAGACGCCCTGGCCCCAGGCTGCAGTGGGAAGCATAAAGTCAGGCACACCATGAAGGACAGCGGGGGAAGTGGAAACAAAACCACAGGCAGGCTGGCGGCTTTTCCCCAGCCAGCCAGAGGAGCAGGTTGCTGGCAGGCACGCAGATTTGGTCCACCCACTGTCCGTCCCCCACCCACACCCCCGGTGCGGGACTCTAGTAGGTTTGTTTGTTTAAGAAGGTGATTTCTGCTTTCGTGGAGCTTACATCCTACCAAGTAACTGGTGTGAACCCTCTGTCTCCTTATTTAAATGTGGATCCTTGCTATCATTTGCAGGGTACAGATAAGTTTATTTTATCTACTAGCACTAATAAAACCCAGGGCAGATTTGAACTCGCCTTCTTTACCATTAGTGGGTGTTGCAAGACTGGGCAGCATTTGGGGCAATGGATGGTCTATAACTAGGATTGAAGGAAACCCAAACTATGACCTGGTCAAAACGAAGAAACGTACAGATTTTGAATCTGGTGACCAGACAAGGGGCACTTTGGGCGAATTATCTGGGTTCTCTGGCTTTGCTGTGTAGTGCATTTGATGTCATCATTGAGAAGACATGAGGTGCAGAAGATGATCTCAACACAGTAGCGGCTGGCACCACAGCAGGCATGTTGTACAAATGTACAGGGGTCTTCAGTGGTTAGCATGAGGTGGTCTAGCAGAACTAACACTTACCAGCCTCTATGCACTATATAACTGGGAACATATGAAAGGCTCCTTGCACCAACAGTCACATTGAAGAGGTTGCAGAGTGATGAATGGAGGACACTTCAGCAGTCATCCAAATCAATTTAGAAGTCAGTCTGGACTTATTCTCTCTTCTACTTACAATTAGTCTGAAATATTTTTTTTGGATGTTCTGATTTGCTGTGATGAAGACTGTTAATGCTTTACCAGGACAGGCACTCCTTTCAGTCATCAGGAGCCACGATCTTTTGGTGACACATTTCCTTGGGAGAAGATCCTGCACATGTTCACTCTCCAACCCCCTGAACTGGAAAACCATGTACTCCCAGAACTCAGGCCATGTTTGTTTTCAGCACTCACCAAGTTTGTCATTTAATGATTATAAACTGTAATGTTGCTCTAGATGCCCAATAAAGGGTAAAATTAGAACCAAAAAAGAAAGTTTTTAATTTTGAGTGATAAGGTCCCATATATCTGTTTTTTCATTTGTTGCTTGTGATTTGGGTGTAAAGCCCAAGAAACCATTGCCTAACAACACAAGGTCTTGAAAATGCTTCTGTATGCTTTCTTCTAAGAGTTTGATAGTTCTAGCTGTTCTATTTAGGTCCATTTTGAGTTGATTTGATTTTTGTATAAGGTGTGAGGTAGAGGTCCTCCTTTTTTTTTTTTT